>CM072883.1:1115000-1275000 GCA_036937835.1 Pampus argenteus | reverse complement strand
AAACTATGGCAGGAAAAAAAACAATTTCTAATCTCACACCTTCACTTACTTCTGATGAGCCCTGAAGTGGGGCGAAGCTGAATTAATGCCTGGATACCTCAGAAAGAGGCATAAAATCGAGCTGCTGCCTGTCTGAATCACTGCTATCTTTACAGGTGCATTTCTTCAAAACAACCAGCGTGTTACGTGTAAATTCACCGCTCGACATTAAAATTCATACATATCAAAGACATTTTCCCTTTTTCAAGCAGCGCGGAAGGTTAATTCACCCGAGCGTCCTTGCATAATATTTGCTGCACGATGACAGGGAGGCGACACGGTGGCGCTCGCTTGATTGACAGTCACTTAGGGGTGTGCCATTTAACCACAGTGACCTTCCTCACATGTCACCGTCCTTATGAAAAGGTCAACCTCGTTGCACTAATGACTCATCTGATTTCATGACGGTGCGACTGTCTGATGCAGTTGAAATTCACATTTTAGGTGGTTTTACTGGATTTGTATTTATTTTTAAAGTTGATTACTGTAAACAAGTCTGTTGCAAACTACTATAGCTGCATCCTAAACTTCCCATAATGCATCTCTGTAGCATTTTTTATGGGCCAGGCAAACAACCACATGCAGAGTCACAGGAGACATAATCCTTGTTTTTACAGGCGAGCATTCTTCACAATGAGGAAATTGATCTTAATGTGTAAAAATAGGCGGAATGCCCCTTTAAAAAATGGGCTAAAGGCGTTTTGTGTTGCTTTAAATGTGCTGCTATTTGTTGCATTTTTCTTCTTGTCAAAGCAAACGCAACGCCTTGTTATGATTACTGTGAACAATTAGACAAGTGGGAGCGTTTGGGGATGATTGGTGGCCACTCGGGTTTTTTTTTTTTCCCAAATTAAAACCACATTTCCCATCAGCCCCACTGCAACTAGTCTCTTTTAGCAGGAAGGTGAAGCACATTACTCAAGAGTTTCTGTTTTCCTGCCTTTTTAGGATCTGTTCTGTCTGATTGTATGATTAGTTTAAAACATGCGTTATTATTCTGTATTTGTATAAATCTCCAGCAAACATCCCTCACTAAGACCACAAAACGCCTGAGAGCGCCGCTCGTCGTCGTCCATCTGTTGTACGCTCCTCTTTGCTTCAGGCCTTTAGCCCACTATGTCACATAAGGTAACACGGGAATTAGCAGAATAAGCAGATATTATCTTACAACTCCATAATGGAAGCACATAACTAAATACCTCGAGGAAAGTGCATAAACAAAAAGGTAATTGATTCCAGGCGAGCTGCAGGTGGACACTTAATTACAGGAAATTTATTAAGCAATGTCCATTAATCACACGGACAAGGAGTTATTAAAGAGATGCACAGTTTGCAGTAATATTAGGACGAGATACTAAACCAACAGCACTTAAACACAGTTTAATTCAGATAAATAGGAACGTTAGTAGCATAATGTTCACACGCTGCTGTATAATCATGACTCCTATTACTGCGTGTACTAGTCCTGCCATCAGTACTACAATAGTACTGCTGCAACTGTAGTACTACTGCTACTGCTGCTACTAGCTGTTTACTGAAGGTCCTTCGTGGTGTTTTTTGGTTTGTGAAATTTAAAATCCTTGTGACAGTGATCCGCGCTGACAGACCTCGCTCCTCTTCCAAGAACCTGTCTGCATCCTCCTGAAGGAGAGACTCGGGGAAATTGGCCTTATTCCCCACACACACTCCGAGGCAAGTGGCAATTAAACCGCTGATTAACGTGAGCCCACTCTTGAACACAACTTCATAGGAGTCTGACAGAACAGTGGGGAGAAGGGGAGATAATTCAGAAATCTCCTGACCTTGTGCTTATTATCTCCCACTAATGACTGTTGGCCTCCTGATGGAGGCGCCTGAGCTGCAACCTGGTCAACCTGTTGGATTCATCTTCTTTATTTTTGCACATTTAATTGTGTTTTCTGTTGGTTCTCGTGTATATACAATAAAAAACCATTATAGAAGTCCCATCCTCGGGGGCATTAACCTAATTTGTTTATAAGATGTTATCAGCCCTGTTTCCCTCCAATCGTATGACATCTCTTTGTGTCTTATAAAGACAGATATATATGACACATATTTAAATCATAATCTTTTGTCCTGAAGACGTTCAGTTTACTTTGATAGAAACAAGAGACTTTTTTTTACTTAAAAAAGCGATAAATCAATTATCAAAAAAAATAGATGTCAACTAATTGATGAATCGACTAATCGTTGTAGCTTTACTAACAGTTTAATTTATAACAAATCATAAAACAGCACCATGGACAGCACTGCAGCGCATGTATCACGTATGTTTTTATTACTATACACTGAAAAACTGTAGTTGTCATGTTTTATAATAGCCTACATTACCCAGAAGGCAGTTCTTCATCAAAAACCCTTCACCTCCTAAACATGTCTCTCTGTTTTGATGTATGTTGAGGAAAGTTAACTTGACATGTTGTTTTTTTTTTCACGTTACAAGCCAGAGAACAGAGCTGGTTAAATCATTGTTATTGATCCATAATGTGATCACATTCATTATGGTTACGTTGTGCTGTGGGCCAGTTAAACTCCATCTTATTAAGCAGAGGCTCGGCGGTGACCTCAGGGTGAAACTTGTGCATCCGACCGACCGCAGCGGCTGCAGGAACCAGCGGCGGCCTCGCATGCCTCAGTTTGATCCCGTAACAGATTGATACACCAAATAGGAGCTGACACGCATTGCTAAAGATGCCAATGGTAATTAATTAGCATCTCATTTTGACCGCGGCACAACAGGATGTGGAGCTTGCTTCTCGATGCCATTTACCCCTAGGCTTTGTATTATCAGGGTCAAAATCCCAGCTCTGTGCTCTGAGGGCCGCTTAATAAATTGAGGAGGGCACGTTGACAGTCAGATTTTCATGGCGTGTCCTCGTCTCGCCGGTTTCCCAGCGCCTCTGGCTATGACAAACGGTCCCAGCTTCCATGCCGTCCAACGCAGCACACAAGATCAAAAGCCGACTAAGGGGGACTTAAAATGCGTCTCGTTGGAGTTGTTAGCTGAGAATCGTTTCGTTGGCGTTATGACATTTGGCCTATGTCTCTGATTGAGATGGAAAGAGGTCAAACATTACTGATTTTTTAAATATTAAAGTAAAATCCCTCCCTTAAGCAGCAGCATCAGTTATTATTATATTTAACCAGTGAAGATGTTCGGTTGTTTAGTTAATATTTGGTTCAGTTATATTGAAAACAAACTTGCACCTTGTTAATATCAAATGATAATTAATGTTGAACTAATTCAGCTGTTTCTATCACGCCCGTCTCTTTGTTTTTGTGTTACAGAGCTTTAAAAGGTCACAGAGTTCACAGCAGATTAAAACACTACATGAACATGGAAAGTCTGAATTCAGGTACGCAAAAGAAAAACACCCCAAATTACAGTTACAGGCATTTTCCATGACAGCAGCAATCTAATCCTTCATGTTTTTCTTCTTTTGGGGTAAGATGTTTTTATAAACCCCTCAGGGTTTTCGTAGCCTCGACCGCACTCTGTTTGTATCCATCTAGTTTTTTTTTCCTCTTCTTCTTCAGTGGTGTATGTGCAAATAAACTAAAAGCTGAAGCAAACCTCGGAGGTGGAAAAAAAAGGAGAGAGATGACAAAAGACAGAAGAGCAGAACTGATGTGTTTGATCAAATTATGGCTCTGGTTTGGACCAAACAGCTGCACAGCTTATCCAGAATCCAGCGGTATTACATTCATTTTTAACCTCAACAACCCTGTCAAAACCAGTTCGAACTTTATCAGGGATGATTCTCTCTGTACGTTTCCAGGTCTGCAAATTATAGACATCGATATGATGGGTGAAATCAAGAAGACTTGTGTCAACAAACGCGTCGTCCTTCACTTTGTGCAGAACTTGCAGGCCGAGCTGCTGTTTACCTGTAAGGCTTTGAGTTTTCAGGTTCACTGTTTTTAAGGAATGTTCCTGCTTTCTGGGATCAAGAGAGAGAGGAACAAAGGCTAAAAACATTTGTTGTGAATTAAGTCTTCAGGGGAAAGAGGGTTGAAAGAGAAAAAGCACCTAGGCTGCAGCATGAAGGGGGTACAGTAGGTAGATTGAAGCGTCGTGCCTCTGCCAGCCACACCGCCGCAGTCAGATACTGTGGCTTATTGGATCCAGGCTCTGCGGATTTGGGGGAAAAGAGGCACGGCTCGCCCGCCCAGTCAAACCACAACAGAAGGCATGAAAACAAACTTCTCAGAATAGCAGTCCTCTCCGTAGTTTGGCTGCCTGTTCAAAGATTTGTGGGGAGATGTTTGATCTTAGTTCAATAATCAGCCGTTTTTCGACCGAAAGCTGCAGCAGGCGACTTAGCGCTCTGGTGGCTCCAAACGGCAGCAGAAGTGAACTGCTTGAACTTTAAAAAGGTGCGTCATGCGACTGTTAAGCTCCATCCCTTACACCTGTCAATCAGCTCCACGAGCTGTCGGAGCCGTGTCTGCTTTGGGTTTGGGCTGCAGCATTCAGGTCCAATGTTTAAAAATGTGCTAAAAGTTACTCTTAATCGAATCTTCAGCTTCTGGTTTTACATCTTGTTTTAGTTATTGTTTTGTTTTTTAAAGCCCAGCTCGACTGTTGCTGCTTGTAGATGACTTTCAGTGTCCAGAGGTTGAAGTAATCAGTTATAAAACCTGCTAAAATCAATTATTGGAAGGAATATTTCTGGTATAAGGAGTTTGCACTTACCTGTTCTGCTTTTGAAATCTGTTATAGACACTAGTGGGAAACCAAGCAGTCTGCTGCAGAAATTACTAACATCCATAAAACTTCTAAGCTGATCTCACTCTGATGTCCGCTTTGTTGTTTCTTTTCTTTCCTACTCTGAACAGGAAACGGCAAATGCCAAAAAACCGTCTAAAACTTGAAGGAGATTGAAGCATAACGAGGCTCATAAATAAATAGTCCCTTAAATTCAAGTCTATTTTGTTTTATAATGTGACAAAAAAAAACCTGCACATGGCGTCTTTAAATAGTTAGAAATCATGCAGCATGACATCAGTAAATCACTGCTGCAGCTTTAAGATATTTGAGAAAACTGTGTATGAGTTGATAATAGAATAAAACAAACAGCCGAGGCTGGGAACAGAAAGATGATGTACATTACCAGAACATGAATGCATAATAAGCGCCTGCAATTAGCCCGGGCCAGCCATTGGCATATTGTAATTAATGTGCTGCCTGTACGTCGAATCAGTCAGAGGAGGCTCAGTCTAATTTGGGTGTGGGATGGGTGGGGGTGCAGATCAGATCCTGGGATAATTGTGGGTGACTCCAGTCCCTCTCAGTCGGCAGATTGGGACCGAGCTCGGCTCTCCAGAGAACGTTAAAAAACTGTAAATCCCCCCTTCATCATTTGAACATGTGCCCTGCAGAGTTCGCTGGAAGAACACAGAACAGGAGGAGGGGGGGCCAGAAAGAGGAAAAAAAGTGTTTTACATTCACAGATGATCCTAATTTGGTGTGGTTTGGAGTGTAATTTAGATCAAACATAGCCATGTAAATGAGTCAGGGTTTTCATAATTAGGTGCCTCTGAAGAGGGGTGGAGAGCGAAAAGGGAAGAGAGGGGAAGAGCTCGGACCACATCAGTAGGTGTGGCGTCGAGGTCGTTCATCCACTGGCGGGCAATTTTTAGGTTTCTTTCTTTTTTCCCCCGTTCAGGGAGAGAAAAAGAGAGCGCGAGCTGCAGCGAGCAGGCAGGGGTGAGTTTAGGGAGAAACACACTCCCAGCGGCACACGGCAACAAAATAGGTCACTCTGCACCGATTTGGCTTGTCTGTTTCCACTAAGCAACCGACTCGGCTCAGTGTTTGGTACAGAGGAGAGAACTGGCCGGGTGCCAGCACACACACACACACACACACACACACACACACAGAGAAAGGCCTGTTTCCCCCCAGTGGGGCCTGTTGATTGAGGATTACCACAGTGAAATATTACAGGCATCGTGTAGGTGTAATGTTTACATTTACATTTTGGTCACAATGAGGCGCAACAGTAGAATGAGATTTAATTTCCATCAGCAGCATTACAATCGACCAACAGGAGGAGGAGGAGGGTGAAAGACACAAACAACAACAATAACAAGTAAACAATAAACATGGACAATGTATTCATGAAGCAATGTTTAATAAATACATAATTGAAATTAAACTACATCCTGAAATTATTATGTGTAATGGATCTTTTAAAAAAAACAAAATAAGCAAGTTAATGTATTATAATAATAGACATAAATAAATTATATAACATAATAAATATAAACAAAATAAGATAAACAACTAAACTAATTAAAAATAATTAATTCTCTTCTTCTGTTTTTAAAGGCTAATAGCTAATATTGATAGTAGGATAATGTAAAACAGAGTTCAAAGCTGGAGATGAAATTCAACCGTTGGGTTGCTGGATGCAGGTTATCATGTGATCCTGTATGAACGACGAGCTGCAGCTCTTTCTCAGCCTGTCAGTCAACAAACAAAGTTAAAAATACAGAGATCTGACAGGAGGGACGAGTCGGGCGAGATTAGTCGATGAGTTTACAAGTGAAGCAGCAGACAGCGAGCAGCAGTTGATGGATCCGTATTTGGAAACCGCGGCTCTCACTCTGGTTCTAACCCCAGAAAAGCCTGAACTCTGGAGCTCCAGAAGCCAAAGCGTTTCGCCGCCTGTCTGTCTGTACTTCAAGATAAGAATCAGGGTTTTCTGCTCCGCAAAAGGATGCCAGAAGCCTAAAAGTATGTTGGAAAACGCATGTGATGTGCAGTTTACTAACATGAAGCGGCTTTGTCCGTGGCTTTCTAAAGTACAAACAGTTTTCGAAAGTCTCGCTGCCAAAGTGTGCAAAAAGTTTCCTCTTTAACCGCGGCGATAGCCAGTGAGGGGCCGACGGGGCCACCTGCACAGAAGGTAAATGCAACATGGCAGGATTGTGAACCTCCCTAGGGATTCTGGGATAGCCACATGGCCCATCGGATCTGCCAGGGTGGCCCCGGTGACACCCGGCTGGGTGCCGTGCTGGGCGACACGCAGCTAAGCCTGAGGATTAGCTCACGGTGCCACCTATCAGATGAAAGCAGAGCCCCCTCCCTCTCTGTCTCTCTTCCTCTCTTTGTTTCTGGCAGCAGCGAGGAGCACATACATGCTACCATGCTGCTAGTTAAACGTATCGTTGGCTCCGAGCATCGAGTGAGAGCCCGTCCAAGGAGGAGGACATTACCTCACTGCTCCATCTGAGGAGGCGACCTTCTTCATGTGAGGAGACACCTCCTCTTACACAATGATTGATGGCCTGCATTTAAAACAAATTATGTTGCATTTTACAGGACAGTCAGTCCATTAAATCCGTCACTAACGAGATGATTGAGGCTCTCACAGTCTGTATCCGTCATAGGTTTTTACAGATATTGAATGATTAGTACTTCAGGGAATAAGATGATTTTGAAAACGTTTTTTGCATCTATTTCCCGTCGCTGCATCATCGCTTCTTCTTTACTGCTTATAAGAAGCAGGACGCTCGTTGTGCAGCAGCGAGAGCTTGTAACAGTCGGCGGTTATTTTAATGTTATTTACAACAGTTTACAAGATGTTTTATAGGAAGAGTTAAGTTTTATAAAGAAGAGAGTAAAGTTGCATCACGGGAGTCCTTGTAAACCTCTTCAAACCAGTGACAACCGTTAAAGTACACTGAAGCTCCACGTTGCGTTTACTTGCTCTTAAAGGGCGACTCCACCGATTTTACACAAGTGTCAGTTAAATAGTAACGATGGGTACTCGCTTTGTTTACACTGATGATGTCACCGTGATGCCTTCAGGGTCACCGTTGCTTGATGTATAAAGGACAACTGGCATCACAAGCTGGAGATGTGGAGTTGGTAATTGAAGCATTTATGAGGAGAAGGGTGTGTCTGGTTGCATTATGGGAAGTGTAGTCCAGAGTCTAAAGAGTGATATATTTTCTGTTTCACTGCAAAACTTGATGTCCACCTCGCTCCTTTTACTTCCACTTCTAATTAGTAAAAGTTTGCTTCCTCACGTCAAACCTCTGGACATTATCCAGCAGATTTCCTATTGATAATAATGAGACAGGCTGAAGGATCTCCACTGTGCTCTATAATGATGTGTCACCGTCTTGGCGTTGGATGAGGCCACAGAGCCGTGGGACACTCTCACACACACACAGAGACATCCTCCACATCTCTGTGTGAACCAGGTAGTCTTTTGATACCTAATTAAAAAATACTCGAGAATCTAAACCTGATCCCCAGTTGATGACTTCTAATATCAAAAAACAGGATGCTCACTTTAGATTATAAAGCAACTTATTAAGTAACTCAAATGGCTTGTTTTTGAGGACACTTATTTAAAAGTGAAGCCTCTTTGGATTTATGTCATTTTATAATGAAACCCTTCAAGTTATATTCAGAAAATGACCTGTCATTCAAACAAATGAGATCTAAATGAAGCTGCTTGAGTCCGTCCGGCCTGCTCCCACGTCATCTCAGTGTGAACCAACTTCTCTAATTAAAATAGACACTTCTGTGCTGTTTGTGCACACTGTAAATTAAACCTGAGTTACTGTAAGTGGATTTGGTCATTTCTACAGTTTGTTGTGTGCTGGCTGTGGCTGGAAGAGATTAGCTACGTCTGTTTTGTCCTTGAGTGTGTGTAGAAACTAATATCATTTTATATCATAGATCTTGTGAATACACACACATTTATGAGGCTTTGTCTGCACAAATTCTGGTCTCAAGCTAACCAAATCAATGCATTATTAATATAGGAGGTCATGGATGTCTTTTATTTACTGTCCACAAATGCAGGAGCTGAAAATCTGCTCTTTTCTTTCTTTTCTTTCACTCTGGTTTAGTTTTATATGTAACTGCAATTGATTGGATTATTTTGACAGTACTGTTGCTTTTTGCTGCAAAAGAGACCCAAAACCCACAAAAAAGTGCACCCATAGACCAACATAAGTCACCCTCTAAACCTCCCCCCCTCCCCTCTCCTCTGCCCACCTCACCCCACCTTCCCTCCCTGCCTGAGCAACCCGAGGCCGGGCACAGAAGGGACGGGGCTGCCAAGCACGGCACATGGCTCTGGTTCTGGGGACAGCAGAAGTCGAGGTCCCTGCAGGGCCCTTCAGCTCTTACAAGGCTGCACCCCCCCTCCCTCCCCTCCCAAATACACACACCCCTCACTCAGCACACACCTCCGGCGGATGGGGAAAGCACACACTCGTCCCCCCGGGAGAAGTGAGGCAACGGGGACTGTGATTCCTCAGAGCTACACTCCCCTTTTCCTCTCTCTCTTCTCCACCTCTTCTCCTCCCCCCTGCAGGCTACGTCCTGCACATGTGATACAACAGACACAGTCTCATGCTGCATTACCCATACACCTCTCTGTCCTTGTGTGTGTGTCGCTTAAAGCCATGTTCCCTGATGTGGCATCAAAACTGGGACACGAACACTGACACTCAAAGACACAGGAGAGGAAAGAGATGCTATAAAACAGTGCAAAACATTCACGTTGTTCATTGTTTTCTTCATAGCAAGCAATCAATCAGTATGTCAGATGCATGATTTGATTAAGGATCTTTTAAGTATCAGCCTTTTGTCACTATTTATATGAGCGTTTAGAGTCTGGTGGTTTATGATGGACCCAAAACAAATCCTTGATTGTAAATAAACATTAAGCATTTTTAACATAAATGATCACGAGGCATATCTGGAGGAATAAAGCGAATCAGTAGTTCCAGGAACCAGGAAACGTCTGCATCTGAGAGGTATTTTTACTCAAGCACATGAATAAATTGATTGTCAAGGATATTGATGTGTATGTGACCTCATTGTTAAATTCCTAAGTCTCTGCAAGTGTTTCTGACGCCGGCTTTAAACAGTCTTTAAAGAGTCTCGCTCATGTCCCCGGGGAACTTTAAAGTCACATCAACTGCTGCTTTTATGAGCCCTTCTCAGAGCAAAACGGATGACATTGAGCACGCTAAGATCCAATATTCTCCGAGCTGAGTGTACATAAAGACCAATGCTCATCTGCGCTTTGCTTATTTGCTCTTACAAGTATTAGTTTTTGTATTAGATTCCCTGCTCAATATGGGCTCGTTTTGAAGTTAAAGTCTCCCACTTTTAGATGCAACAACGAGCCAGAAAAAGTTGTAACGAAAGCAGAAGGGCGGTGTTTATTTCTCCCGTCTCAGATCCACAGAGTTCATTAGCTCTCTCATAATCTGCCGATGTGGCGATAAAAAATGTGCACCAACAAAAAGCACAGAGCCTTTTCCTGACACGCCATTAAACTGTGATGCATGACTGTTGCTGGGAGTACTCCGTCTAAGTATTTTCAGTTGAAAGGTCAACAGGGAGACATGACAGCACTACCAAATGGTGTGCTGTACATTTTCTTATTCCCCTCGTAGTTAATATCTGTCAGTTTGAGCGAGGTGTGGAGATTTGGGTTTGATGTGGCGGAGACTTCATCTCCTGGTGGCAGGAGGAGTCGGCTTATGGAGCATTTTAATTGACATAACCTGTTTATCTGTAATAGTCCTTGAGTTCCTGTAACCTCCCAATAAAACACAGCGCTCATTTTTCAACTCTTTTTATCTGCAAAACCAAGTTGTTATCACAACATATGAAGCCTTGGCTGGTATCTTCCATCACGACTGCTTCTAATGGCTTTTAAAGTAGTTACCTGCGAAGTCCCGACATTTATTACCATCATTTTCGAGGACCGACACGGTGCAAAGGTCTGCTGCTATCAGGAGGCGACATCATTATGAATTATTATTTGCAGCCAAGGTAGAAGATTGTACTTTCTGTTCCCCCATGATAAATCTACCAGTCACTTTTCACATCTCGGACTCTCAAAGCTGCTGAGCGTAGGACTTTTCACCCCCTACACACTGTTTACCCATTTCCTTCTCCCTCTCTGCCACTGTGAAAAAGCTTCCTGCAGGTTGTTTGCTGCAACATCTCTCAAGCACAGATCTTTGCTCATTCCTGATTATTAGTACCTGCCTGAGCTGCTACTTTTCAAATGTTTATCCTAACGTCTTCCCGGGAAGGAAAAAAAACAAAAGTGACAGGGAAATAACTCGACCAAGAGAGGCTGTATTTGTCAGGGACTATCTGATTGCTGTTAACACAGTTCCTGGACTGTCTGTTAGCTGTGGGAGAATGAGAGGTGAGGCAGCGCAACTTTATCCCAGACTACATCTCCTCTGGTAAAGTAATCCTCTGTGTGGCGGAGGCGAGATAAGGCCCGCACACTCGCTCACAGCCTCGGGGAAGCAGAGTCGGACAGAAGTTGGCCGTCACAGCGGCGACTCGAGAGTGAACATAGGTGATCATCGCTCACGGAGCGGAGCCAGAGTCTCAACGCAGCACACTGATCTTCTGTCAGAGCCAGGGTCATGGAGCCAGAGAGAGATGCAGGCTGCAGAAGGAGGAGGAGAAGTGGATGATGCAAAAAGAAGAGAAAGAAGGATGGATTTGGATCAGGATAATTAAAGAAAGGTTGAATAAGAATATTAGGAATAGAGAGATCAGATTAGCAGGAAGAAATTAAATGAAACCAAAGGGAGAAAACAACTGAAGGTAGAAACTGAGAGACAAGATGGGAGAAAAAGATGGATGGTGCAGGATGCACAGAAAGGAGGGAGTAAAGGAGGTGGGGAGGAGAACTAATTGGAAGAAGAGAAAGTAGAAAGGAAACAAGTCGAGCTGTAAAAAGTTTTAAAGAGGAAGACATTAGTCAAAAAAATAGATTGAAGGGCCAAGAGAAAGAGAGACAACTGAAATAAAAGGTGAGGAGGGAGAAAAGTTAATCTGTCTCTAGTTGAAGAGATGAAAGCTGGTGAAAAGAAGAGGATGAGAACGAGAGGAGGAAGGAGGAGAAGAGAGACAGGGGAAGTGAATGCAGCGGGAGAGGAGGCCTCTTCGTCTAGACTCACTACAAAGAGTGTAATTAACAATAACAAAAACCTGCTTTCCCTCCACCTACTTCAAATAGACCGCCGCGGGTTACGGCGAAGTGTTACCTTGATGTACTGCAGACGCCCGCAGTGCGGAGCTCTACCTTCTCGTGCATTCTGATCAGTCCGCCACTCTCCACCACGATTAGGATGATTAATATTAATGGCTTGGCAGTTTCTCTCTGCTGATCAGAGCTCTCGGCTGACTGGTTCCCAGCGTGGAGCCACACCTTGCTGTAGGTGACTGTCAGGTTTGATTATAGGCAGATTAAGGGCTCTTTCTCCTGCCGCCGCTGTTCGACATACTCAGATAAGCTGCATAAGCGCCGGACGATTATTCACTGTCAGAGAGCGTTGAGAGGTGACGCCGTGAGGTTCGACAGCACAGGCGATTGCATCAGGCCACACTGCAAAAGGTGTGTAGAGGTGGTGGAGTTATTAATTAGAAACACGTGACTGAAAAGCATTTTTACATCTTAACATACTGTCATGTAACAGTTTGCAGGGAGTCAAACCAATATGAGGAGCACCAACATGGCGGCCAGAGGCTCCCTGGTGTCAGGAGCGAAGAGCGTCAGGGCTTAATGGTGAACAGTAATCACAGGCGTTTCCACGGTGATGGATGAGGCAGCGAGGCTCATAGTGTCTGAAAGGTAAAATCGTATCCTGCATGGAGGAGTAGGTGGGAGTGAGGGGGTCGGTGCTTCCACCCGCCGCCGTTAAACGCATTAGTAACTCATTTATTGCTGATTCAGCACGCTCAGACGGACCTCACACGTTGCTGCTGCATCTTCTGAGATGTGTAGATCCTCCTCTCACAAGTTAAATGACGAAGCTGACTTTATTTTAGTGCTCATTGCTTTATAAGTTAAACATTTTATATGAATTGAGTATGTTTTCTTTCCATTAATTGCAAAAGCAACACATGACTTCCTGTGTGACAGGAAATAGCAACCAGACAGTTAATATCAAGAGGAGCAAATGTAAAAAAATCCCACCATTAACTTGAAACTGGAAACAGGTTGTATCACTGTTGCATTAAAGCCATCTGTGAGCGATACAAGCATAATGTGTGAAGAAAATCCCACATTATTAAGTTAATATCCATTTCTGAGGAGAATTAACTCAACTCTGCCTGAGCCGGACCAGTAATTACCGTAACGCTGCCGGGTCGTGTTGCGGCGGTTAATCATGTGCCATCAAACCCGAGCTCCTTTGAGAGCCAATCAGGTATCAGATTGCTTGTGGGAGTAAAGAAAACAAGGCTGAGCGAGAGAGGTGTCATGGCCGCTATACGCAGCCTCATCTGTCTTCCTCTCAGCGGGGGGGCCGCCCGACCCCTTGACCCAAACGGAGAGGTGCAGCATCCATCACGACATGTTAGGTAATGTGGTTAACCACTTACTTCCTCTGTCAGGACCAGAGCTGCTGCAGGGGATTGTGGGGCAGTTTGTCTCCAGGTAGACGAGCCAAAGGGGATGATCCTTCATCCTGCTGGGCCTGACGAAGAGATGGGGTCATTATAAAGCGCTCTGCGGCGGGTGCAGGTGAAAAACGAGTGCAGTCCATCATTGGGTGCTTTGGCGTTTGAGATGCTTTCTCCTCCCTCTCAGTCTGTTGGGCTGACACTGTCATCGAAGCTGTTAAATGAACTGTCAGCCGTGTGCACATAAAGGATGAAGCATCTCTCTCAAAGCATGATCTGTGTTAAGGTGTCATTGCAGATTTGTGCTGTAATCATTTTCTCGTCAGTAATTCACAAATGAGTTAAAAATTGATACAAGAGCCCCTTTTTTATCGTAATGTCGGTCATAATCTTCCTTCTTATTCTGCAGACAGAAAAGTCACAGATGAGTCACGGCCTGTAGATCTGAATGAGCACAACTTCCTGCTCAGTTAGGACCTGAGTGATATGTTGCAGGATAAACTGGGCTGCAGTGTGATGCTACTGTATGCACAGAGGACTTAATTGATTGTGTGCAGTTTCAGTGGCTTAGCATCTGGCGCTCGTGATAATCCCCCTTCTGTCCTGCATCAGTCGGACGTATTGATGAAGCACTCAGGGCTGTAGTGCTACATTTACTCGGCACATTAGCCCATTACAGTTATGGGCAGACAAGTAAGTAGAGACTCTTTACCTGAAGAGGGATCGTTTGTGTGGAGAGAAGCAGAACATGCTGCATCTGACTGCTTGCTGCTGAGTGAAATCCTGTTTATATATGTATTTTAGTGGCTTGTATATAACCTTAACAGTAATTTCAGAGTGATGCCAGGTTTAGAAATACTGAATGGTAAAATCTTAAATGCATGTTTCACTGTTTTGACCTCTTAAAATATTCAATACCATCATATTTCCATAGATTTCTATAAATTGCCATGTTGATGTATGATTATGTGCACTCAGGGGCATCTTGTGCTGAAATGTTGCAGGAACACATTCAGTCAGGGGAGTCTTTTCTGTTTGCTGTGTCAATAAACATCCACCTAAGGCCCTTCAGGAACCTGACAAACACCACTTGATCTGTGGTGCGAACACCATTAGGGCCAGGTATATTGATGGTGCCGCGCCGCCACAGCCCAGCTTTCCTAGCGTGAGGCAGCATCCATGCCGAGAGGACACTTGTTCACTGTGTGTTTCCAATCACACGCCGGCCGTGCCGAGATGCTTAATGGCCTCGCAGTCAGCCTGTCGCAGGAAAACGCCCGGCGCGTGGCACATGCGTTCCAAGCTAGCCTCCGTCCCATTGGGTGCAGTTCGGGGGCTCGGGCAGATGGGATACAGGGAAGAGGGGGAGGATTTGAAGGGGAGAGAGCGATGGCGTGTGTGTGTGTGTGTGTGTGCTGCCTCTGCCCATCCATGTATTCAACACGCTATCCAGAGACCCCCTTCCGTGAACTGCCCACACTTCATTAGGATGCCAGGATAATGGCCAACAAGCACGCGCTGTGACACCCCATTTCCTGTGCACTGAGCTCTCCAACCACGACAGATGTCGACAGTACCGCCGCTGCCACTACCAGGAACCTCCCTACTTCCTGCCCGCTTAGCCGAGCCGCCTTCTCAGGGAAGAAGGGGCGGCCGGGGCGGTTGTACACACCGAAAAAGGCCGTCGGTGCCAATCTGATGCGTTTATGGCGTTTAGGAGATGTTGTGTACCTTCGTCTTTGTTTGGTTTTGTTTTGTTTTACTCCCTCTTGGACTAAATAGCTGATTTATGCTATTTTACGCTTGGGATTACAACACAGCAAAGGATCATTATGTTTCCCTTCCTGTCTCACCACCACCGCCTCCCCAAAATCCAAATGATGTATCTGTAGACAAAACATAAACAGATGTTTGAGTGGCTGTTAGGTGTCCTCACAGGGGATGGGCACGAGGAGGGGGGTGATGGTTCGACGCGTGTGTTTACGAGCGTCAGGGACAATGTTGTTTTAAAAGGTGTTATTATGGCGGTGTGACGTCTGTGCACCGGTAATAATGGCGTGGCCGGATTTAAAGTGCTGTCACGGAGGCATCAGGAGAGGGAGCAGGGGCCGTGGACCGAGGCTAATGGAGGCAAAACAACCTCCAGCTCCTGCCCCTGCTGTCCAAAAATCAGCTTTTAGAGGGAAAACACAGGCCACCTCTCAGCGCTCGCACAACACGATACGTCAATATGAGAGGCAATTTAATCCCCTCATTTGAATATGCATCCTCGAAAAAGCAAAACCTCCCTCCCTCTCCTCCTCTGCGTTTTTGAACTCCGACCAGATTTCAGTACCGTGGGGGGAGGAAATTGTTGTACATTTCCTGACAAATTGAGTTAAACGGACATTAAGTAGGGCTTTAAGAAAACAAATGGTCGTCTTTATCACAGGTGGACACTGATGGCTTAATGGGGGCCTGCAAGCTGATCGTATCACCGGCTAATGGCTTGACAGGATGCATTAAGGTTTTTGTGTAAAGAACCGGCGAGCGGGGCCAGGCAGAATGGCGAAATGCAGACCTGTCAAGTGCTGTGTGTCCCCTTTTTTTTATTTTTTGTGCGGCTAAGCAGATGTTTGTGTATATACGGTGGACTGGCAGAGGGAGGCCGGCAGCAGATGCCTGTACCGGTGCCAAGGTTCAGGATTGTACAGACGGTACATGTTCAGAGAGGGAAAGCTGCCCTCCCTCTGTCATAGGTGGCTTCCCAGCTGAACGCAATCCACCCCCCGCCCACCCCACACACTCCTGCTTAACCACCGCAGAGTCCGACCCCTTTTATTTATTCATCTATTTGTTGAATTATTTACTCATTCCATCGCTCGTTTGGCCGTTAAATGACCCGCCTGGAGGCACAGGAGAGACGGAGCGTTTACTTCAGGGACAGATGACCGTTTACTTCGTTCGTTGGGAAAATAAAACCTTAAACTACAACACAGTGAGCGCTGACGAGAGGAAGAGTTTTATTCTGAAGTATAGACATAGATTAAGATTTCCTTTTGACAGTTAAAATTAAAAATCAAGCTGTTGCTGCACTTAGGGATACTTTAAAGGGTTAGTTCACCCAAATTACAATATATTTTCTCATGCACTATGCAGATAATTGTGGTGTTGAGCTGTATATCTCTAACTGAAACCTCTAGTCTTTAAGAAACATAAACGTCACATTACCACTTCTGACTTCTCATCCACCAAAAAAATACATATTCAAATAAACTTTTTATTCTGCTGTTTTGAAAGCTTCACCCAGACAAACATCCTTTGTGTTGAGGTTCAGCTCATCTTCTAATGCTTTTCTTATTAACATCCATTGAATGAATACACCAAAGTGTCAGAGCAATAATGGAGAACACCTCAGCCGTTCATTATTAGATGGTCTACATGCATAAGGTAGTGATGCGCTTCGTCGACATTGATAATCCCTCTGAGCACCTCGTCAGCCTCTGCTCGCTCTCACTCGCCATTTCCCAACACGGCGGAGGATCACAGCCTTTCCTCTGACACCTCCCTATAGTTTTGACTTGAAGAAGGAACTTTTCCTTTTTTGCCCCCCTTCAGTTCATCCTCTCTTCCCCCTGCCTTCACCCTCACAGCTCTCTTCCTCCTGCGAAGGTACAGCTTGTTTTATTAACATCAAAAGCGCCCGTGGGAGACAGCAGTGATCAAATTCCCCTCTAATTAAAATGAACCTGGGTTGAGAATGTTGCACTGTTTAATATGTACAGAACGGTGCTGATTGCACAAAGCGGCTCCTCCTTTTGTTGGCGCGGATAATGCAGGTCCCGTCGAGACGCCGACGTGGGCAGAATGAGCGTACCTACGGAGCATCCTCGCGTTCTGGGTGATGTCCTCATCGCTGTCTGATGTGAGGCCGGTGAAGCCTAAGCCTCACCTCGCCTTTAATTTAGAGGGTGATTGATGGACCTGGAGGCGATATAGCAGAGCGTTCATCTCCTGTTTAGGTTGCCTCCTCCACCCTTTACCGTGTCAGAGCTTTTTGGCAACCCTTCCGTCATCCTTGCCTCCCAGGACACCTCCAAACTTTCTCACAGTTCAAGTTCACTTCGTCCTCAGCTTGTTACTCGTGGGTGATGTTGTGTTTGAGGTCAGGGACGGCACACGTCTTCTTCAAAACGTGCATGTGTCGGATTCAGGAACAGACAGCCGAGGTTAGAGGGACAACAATTACAGTATTTCTTCTTTGTCAAAAGAAATGAACATAATTCATGTATCATCAATTAGAGGCGTCGCAATTCAGTTATTTATCTAAGAAAAGTTCAGTCTGTTATGATATGTGATAATGTACAGCGTCAGATATCTCCACTAACACATCTAACCTGTACGAACTGACAGGAATACCAATAAAAAATGAATCTGAAGTAGATGTTTACTCCTCTAACGTCATGTTTGATTCGATCGAATGCCTTAGAGGCATGTTAGAAGCACACAAACAACTATGATAACTGGTAATGATTTCTTTTAGTGGTTGAATCACATATTTAAAGCTTTTAAAGCCAAAAATATTCACTAGTTAGTTTTACCCTGTCCGACAAAACTCTGTAAATCACCTTTTTAGGCGTATAGTTATCACTACTATTAATTCTTCACCTATTTTATCTTTTATGGCAGGAACTAGCAGCACTAATCATAAAGTCAGAGACACAGATTGGATATTCTGTATTTAATTACTACTGAAAGATCGTTTTCAGGTCATGATCTTCATCCAGACTCATTTTGGAAGAAAACTCTTCATTTGTGTTTGTGAACATTTGTTAAATGTGCAGCACATACTGTAATCAGAGCACACATTCAGCCTGGGTGGATTCCTGCAGACTTGAATCCAGGCTTTGCTTTTTTACAGCCTTCCCACCCTGCTGTCAGACTCTGGAGCAGGTAGCTTACACTCCATTAAACAAACACTGTGGCCCCTCACTTTTATTTGACATTTTATTTGGCTGTGACAAACGAGCAGCAGTTGGATTATAACATAATTTGTCTCCTCTTTATTACCGGCACAAAGGACACCATTCATTAATTATTCTGCCGTTGCCGCTCAACACTAACTGGAAAGGTCCCTCTTTGGACAGATGGCGAGGACAATGTTATTTATATCAATCAGTCCAAAATGTTCAGCGAGGATTACTATTCCTTGGACCGCTTTGATTTATGTCTCTGCACCTCACCCCGTACCCAACCTCGCCATCTCCTGCAGGGACACTTTAATCGAATGGGAATTGAAAACAGAATCGCGAGACAGGCAATGTGTTTCGGCATGTTTATTTATACATCTTTTTTTTTTATTTCACCCCCCTCTAGTCGTCTAAACTAAAGTTGTTCTGCTGTTTGTTTCTTTTCAGGGGGGGAAGTTAAAGTTGCCAGAATCTCTGAGGTTTGCAGAGGAAGAGCACACAACCACAGTTTGTTTCAGTATTGAAAACACTTTCCAGTCAATAAATAGTATCTGCTCTGATCATTATGGTTGCCTGCCAGGGCCAGCACAAGCCTTTCTGTGGTCGTACCTCGGGTGGCCCCCCCAAACCCCCCCAATAGTTGTCAAATATGCACAACTATCTTCATTTTATGATAATATAAGTTGCTCCAAAATACAAACACACTGGAAATACACCTCTAAATCTAAAATGTAAGAAATCTTCTTTTAACGTGTCAAAATTCAAATATCAAAGCATCAAAAGCTTTCATGCATTTGTTGAAGGAAAAGGCCTCTGATTGTAATTTACCTGTGTGCAGCAGTTTAAATGTAAACTGGTGCATTTGATGCCGTTTGTAGCAGTTAGCATAATGAATCTAAAGCTGCATAACAGAAACAGGCAGGTCTGCCCCCGACACCGCCTCTAACAACTCATCATTACCTTTCTTCTCTGCATGCTAACCAGTCCCAGAGCAACACACGGTAGCTGGGCGCCGTGATTTACGCGTCTATGTGGAAAGAGAAAAAAATATATTTTGTAATGAATACCATTTACAGAGTAATTAGTTTTATGCAAACTAGTGAAGATGAAAGCAAAAATCTTTATAAATTATGAATCATGTTATAACTTATCAGGGGTGCTTATCATCGAGTTAACGCACCTCCCCGTTAATTAAAAATGTTCACACAGAGTCAAAGGAGGGAGATAGTTCGCCGGCAGACTCATCAGGTAGCTGTGTCTCAGAGAAAACCAATTCTGAAGGAAGCCTTTGTTCTTGCTGCTCGCTCTGCAAATCTCACATCAGGCCCAGCGCTCGGGCGAGAGAGGTAAACAATAACAAAGATGCAAGACGTGTAGAGAGAGAGAGAGAGAGAGAAATGGATACTGACAGGTGTAAGATCATGGACAAAAATCAGCCTGACAGAAGACATGAGCTGTAGGTAGAAATCACACTGACTCTCCTTCTTCGCCCTCCCTCAATCTACATTCTTCCAAACTGACTAGAAAAAGCTCCCTGGGCCCCTGATGGTCCCTGGCTCAGCGTGAGGATGCCCAGGCGCTACAGCAACGCTCATAAAAACTCAATTCATCAAGACGAGCGTAATTTGCTCCGAACGGAAAGCGCCACAAAAGGGGGCGAGCTTGTCAGCGAGACAGGTGGCTGGAGATCTCGCTCTGATACTGAGCGATATGAATAATAGATTCTGCTAAATGTACGCCAGGACCCGGGCTGTAAACACAGCTGCCTCCTTTCCCTTCCAAAAGAACAGCTTGGCTGGATGAGAAGCCCGAGCTCGCTGCCTCCACCTGAGGACTGAGGGGGGTGGAGGGGTTGGGGGGAGGACATGAGGGAGGGAGGGGGGGCGATTAACTAATCAAATGCACGGGCTAAATAGGAGGCAAGGAGAGAAAGAGGAGACAGACAAAGGGAGGGGGGAGAGGTGTAAGTCAGAAGCTGGTTTTGCTAACGCACCGAGCACAAAGGATGTTGATTAGTGGGAAATTGATGTCAATCTAAACATTTAAAGAATGAGCATTCAACATTATTGAGGACAATCCCTTAACTATAAGGGAAAAAAACACCTTAAAGTGTAGATGATGTGTGTGTCTGGATGAGAGAAAGTATGACTGACACACACACTGACAACTGTAACGTGTGTGTGTGCATCTGCTTTGGAAAATATCCAACTCTTAATAAGTAAATGAGATTTATTTTTAAGCGTTTGTTATTTTTGAATCAACGTTTTGAATCTGTTGATTTGTCTTTTTTTGACTCACATATAGCTGCATCCCATGATGTCCCAACCACAGACCTTATAAGTGGACTTTAACATAAATCCAAAACTATTTGCGTGTCAACATATCATTTGTTGACCTGTTAAAGTTATTATATTTTCCTCCAAACTTGCAACATGATTGTAAATCGCGGCTGGTGCATGTTCGGGTGTGTTTGCACAGATTAAGGGTTTTATTTAAAGGAAACCTCCTGTCCTTGGTTTATTTTTTTGTTGCTAAGTCAAATGCGCTGAATAATGCAGAGACTATGAATGGTGTTTGTTTTGGCGGGGACTTTGTGAGCTTCCACGCTGCGGCGAACATCGTACCGGTTTACTCACGCATGTGTTTACTCATGAATTATCACGTGCGTGTCGCGGTTGACTCACAGTGGACTACATTTCCTTGCTGATGTAATTTTCCTGCGCCAACCACCACCAGCACCACCTCCCACTCTGTGACACTTCATCAACGGCTGCTCCTCTGCACATTTGATGACTCCCCAGATGAAATTTAGAAGGATTTTGCCCAGCCGAAGGTAATTAATTCTTCAATTAAAATGTTGTTAAACATTTTTAATGAGTAATTGGCACTGGGGAGTCGGATACAAAACTATGTTTAACCAAAGACAGATAGACAACACGGATGTTTCAAAGTTCGGTTTCTGCAAATCTGTTCATTGACCCACTTCTTTTTTATCTCCCCTAGTATTGCAATATAAATAAAAAATCAAATGTGAAGCGTCTCCTGGCACAGAGGATGTGTCCTTCATCTCAGGTGACTACTGCTTCATTTGGCTGCCTCTTTTTTTTTCCAGCGCTCCCTAATTAGGGCACGAGACGGCACACAACAACCTGCGATACAGAGCTGCAGTGAAATATGACATCACAGCGCAGGAACGAGATCCACTTAACCTGATTTTCCCTCCGATGTGAACAAAGACGAGGACAGATAGATGGAGCAGAGCATGTTTCATTAATCACCGGCAAAATGACACAAATAAAAACACACAAATGAATACAGGCGTCGTTTTCAAGCCATCCAGAGGAATATATCAGTATTACTTTCTGGAAAAAGTTCCACCTGCATCAAAACTTTTCTTAGCAACGTATAAGCTGGAAAAAACTGTCCGAGAACGGTGTTAAAGCCGATACAAAGCATGCAAAGATAGTGACGGCAGCTCCCCATCAGTGCTCCACTTTAGCTCAGTGTTGCCTGCCTCCCAGAATCCTTTGCAGACCAACACAAACACATCTGTATCTGAAGAGTCCCTCTTCCTCTGCAGCCGGAGGAGCATTTTGTTGCGTATTCACGAGCCGCAACGTTAGCTAATCATGAAGCTGGTTCAGGGAGGCTCAGTTCATTACAGCTCTGCACTCTGTAGGTTCCTGGCATTGTTCTCTCAATTAGAGACTTGTAAATGTGTTGCTTGCTTAATCACCCAAAAACTGGCCCCTAGGACTTCCCCCTAATGCAACCCCATTAAGAGGGGCCATCAAAACAAAAGATCTGCCTCTAATGGCAATAATCCCTCACTTCTGTCACGCCAAAGCCAAACTTGTATCTTAAATGAGCGATGATGGATGAGAGCAGGCCTCTGCGTCAAAGAGCTTTATTACTGGTGATAGATGCACCAGGCACCAAACCTCAACCGGGGCCCGTCGCCGTCAGAGCCGGCCCATCCCAAGTGTGTCCTACTTAACCCGGCGTCTCTGGAAGTCAGATGGCCGCTCGTGGCGCTGAGGGGGAATGGAGGGAGAAATAAGGGCTTATCCAAACAAGCTCATTAGCACAATTAGCACTCGTTTCCTGCCGACGGACCCCCGGAGCTCTCCTAAAGTTTGACTACACACTGCGGTGACTCGGATGATGAGTCGCACGGCCGGGGAGGCGGTGACGAGCAGCTGCTTTTATGGGCAAAGAATCATGATATCTGGAAGGAGATGCTGCTAAATGAAGCAAGATATTTCAATCTCAGTAGTGATTTTTGACTGTTTTATTTTTTTCTTGACTTTTAACGTGGACTTTGGTGTTTCCAGACTTCGCCCACTAGATCTGGAGCCAATCAGACTTAATCAGAGATGATTCAGCTGAATCTGTCAGTCGTCAGTGTTTCCTTCCAGCTCTGCATCGTATTTCAACCAAATATCTGATCAGCAAGTGAGATTTGTGAACTGAAAAGCAAATTGATTACAATTTATTATTGATAAAATGAACCACCTCTTTTCAGCTATCCTCATTTTCTGCTCTACTTCCTCTTTGACTTTTCCCGCCTCATACTTCGCCATGACTGTTGACCGTAGCAGTCTTCACTGTGAGCTGTGCTGACAGTCTCGGACCTGAAGCTTCCTCTCGGACGTTGTACTGCATGTTCTTCCCTCATCTGCTGAGGGAATACTCTAAAATGTAAATGTTGTCCATGTTGAGCATTTCTAAATGAAGCCGCCGCTTTCCCTGCACTGTATGCCAAGCTGCTGCAGCCTTTAAGGTGCAGCACAAAGACACATAAACCCTCTAACGTCGTGTTCTTCTTAATTATATATGGAAGCCATTATATTCCCCAGACGGCCCGGTATATTTAAAGAAACCAGAGTCCTTCCAACACTTCTCCTCTCAGGGATCTCATACTTAACAGGAGATCTGCTCTTAAGGGAGCCTCCTCTGGGTACGGAGGCTGGGAAGAGCCAATCACAACCACAGTGCAGCTCCAACACTCGGCTCATTACATATATTTGAAGAGTGAGTTGTGCAGAGGAAGCTTTCACTGTTAACAGAGGATAAATTCATATTTCACATCTTTCACTACCTGTCAAAGCGTAGAGAAACTATTCCCTTCTTCAGTTTGTTCAGATCCAAAACTTTGCAGGAAGGTATAAACACTCTCTCCTTCCAGCAGGAAGTGCCTCCACACCTCAGACTGTAATTAGAGGCGTTGCTAAGCGGGGCTTTCAGCTGCATTAGCAAGCGTTTCCACTGACAGGTAATAAAGCAGATCGGTTAATTGCAAATGAATGCACACACCCCGGTTCCATTAGGCATAAATAATTTGGCCACTTGGGTATGTGCCTCCCAAATTACTTATTCTTTTTGTGTCTCAAATTACCTATTCTTTCTGATGTTGCCTTTAGTTGATTAGCGAGCTGTGTGCGACTCGCCATTGGCTTTCTTCAGGTTTTTAGTGTGGAGGTGAAGAAGTGTTCGGATCAGGCTGCAGATTTGTTACCGGAGTTGTTTTGCTTTTGTTTGTGCACATTCACAGGAGCGAGCCGCTTTCATTACCGATTATATATGCAGTTATTCCCTACTTTTGTGGTTCTGGTGTGATACTGTGCAGGCTTTCCCTCTCACACCTTGCACAGTTTTTGCTTGGGGGTGTTGGATGAATATTAAATCACATGGCAGTGGGTTTATTGCTTTGTTTTCCTCACACACACACACACACATATCCAGTATATATAAAGTACATTTTTTCGCATTCATGAAATATTTATTTTTCTTGCATGTCTCGAATATACATAATCATTTTAAGGACAAAGGAGTATTTGTTACAGTCGGTTCCTTGCTGCTGATTGCTTGTGATATTAGTGATCTCAGAGTTAAAGTTTATTCTTCTCTTGATCTCATTAGACGTCGTTCTCTGACTGAGTCGACCTGTAAATGTAGAGCAGGATGGCTTTCCTCTTCATCGTACGTGCTTATTATCATGTAAATCCCTTATGAGATAATCAATTTTTAATTTAAACAGCCCTATTTTTGGAATTCACAGGATTTTTTTTCCTCTATTTCTTTTCTTACATATACATAAATGACTTAAGATGTTTAATGAGTTTCATTTTCAAAACTTCGTCCTTTTCTGCAGGCAGTTTGCTGCAGCTTTTATGTTGCATTAGAGCATCAGGAAATATAAGTTTTCAACCTTAAATCTCAGCAATAACAAATTTTCACGTGAGTTTTTTTTTCTTTATCGCTTCGTTTCACAAGGCAGAAATAGCTTCTTAATAACCTGCAGGCATGGCAGCAGATTCTGAGGCCTGGCACATGCTTCATGTGCTCGGTGGTTGTTGTTTTGACTGTTTCTTTTATAATTGTATGGAGTAGCTGTATTTCCTGTAGTTTGCAGAACTATAACGGCACTCTTCAGTTCATGCAGTCCGCTGAACAAGAGCCAGCAGGTTGTATTGAGAGTACACATAGAAGAGTTAGGAATAGCTTTAAAAGTACTATGCATGGTCAATATATCCAAATAAATGATGGTGACAGACATGAGCGGATGTGGCACGTCTGTGTTTGTTTGCCTTTTTCAGATAATATTTAGTGCCAAGTTAGATATTGGCACAGTTGCATTGTTTGCACAATATTGCTTTATTTCTTATTTTTAGTAACTTTGGTTTATTTTGTGTTTATATTTTGTGTAACAGATATCTCACCTCATATATTATATGGTGGCTTTCAGAAAAATGAAAGTTAGTCATGATTACAACTCGGATGTTGATGCAGGTAATTATGGTTGTGAATTCATCACAGCTTGACTTTGTCCTGATTGGCTCTTCTTTGTCCAATCAGGTCAGTTTTTAACTCCAGTCAGCATGTTCACCTCATTTTGGTTGTAGTCCAATCACAGTCCAGCATTGTGACAACTCAACATAACTTAACAGTCTAATTTAAACTATCTTATGCTAAGCAGGGATTTACAATGTAAAGGTTTTTTATGCAGATTTAATTTCCTCCTTAAAATGCAGTGATACTTTCACCAGTCACTCTCCCAGAAGGAGGTGTGATGGTGACCAGGCCCCCCTCGTCCTCTCTCTCGCCCCCCTGCCGTGTGAGCCCGCATGTCGTCCCCAGGTTGCGACAAGCCTAATTAAAATGTCCTTCCTCATTATCATCGATTGCCCCGCGCGTTTTGGAAAACAACTGCAGTGCTGAGCTCTGGCAGCGGCGGTGACGGTGGCCAAATATAGACATGTGACACTGGTCTTTAGCCCCGTCAGATGGTCCCGGTCCGACATGAGAGTGAGAAAAGTGGGGCAGCAGCCGAGTCTCCCCAGCGGACGCTGGACCGCTGCTCGCACACACACTCACACACACTCACACACACATAAGACCGCAGATGGCCAGTGCCCCATTCCAGGGTTCATCAGCCACAGGAAGAAAAAAACACACACACACACACACAAGAAAAACAAACTTCCAGTCATTAATAGTATGATTTATTCATTAGTGTGTGTTGTCAAGAAAGTTTCTTATTTCTGCAATCTGTGTCAAAATTTCTGAAAGCTTTACTGGATGCAGGAACGCAAACAACAAACCGTGTTCACGTGTTCAAACTTTGTAATACAGGTCTGTATGACAGAGATAGGATCATTTAAACATGGGATGACACATTACATTATAACACACACACACACACACACACACACAGCGTTTCAGCGTGCAGCTTTAATCCTCCTTGAGTAACAGTGGCCTGTAATTGACCTAAACATTAAAGATATATTTAAAATAACTAAAAACAGGAAAAATGGCTCAGCACTGCAACATGTTGCCATCAATCATTCATCAGCCAATGTGGGCACTGAAATACGTCAGCCAATAAATAATTCATGGGAACATATTGCCTTCCATGAACCGCTTTTCCCCCTAATTTTAGATATTTTTTCTAGGACCTTCTTGTTCTATAAGGAAGCAAATACTTCACCTACTGGCCCTTTAAATGTGCCTTTTATTTTATATCAGGCTTCACCCGCTTGACAGACAGATGGACGGACGAATGGACAGACTGAGTCAGGCAGACAGACATACAGGCATGTCAGAGGAGGCACGTTGCCGGCTGGCGAGGCAGGAGAGAGGGAGCATCTGCCGGCGGGTTTGAGGAGCAGCCATGGCTTCTGTGAATCAGGATCTCCCCTGACGCCAGTGGCGGGCCAAGAAGGGCCGTGGTGGTGCCAACGGGTCAGGGGAATCACAAATGGTTCAAAATATCATCACCTAAAAGGGTCAGACGTATCTAAACCTTTCATTACACCTGCGTGTGAAAACGTCAAACTTCTTCTTCTCTCTTTGGGTTTCATGTGTCACTCCTTTGTCCTTTTAGCCACACTTCTTCTTCTGTTTATCCAAAACAAAGTTGAACTGTAAAAAGCATCATTTCCTGTGTTCGCCAGGTTTATTTTGATCAGTCCAACCATATTGCAGATCATCCACTCACATAATATACTCTCAGTCACCACCTGTGGGATCACAGGTACAAAGACATTTAAATGTACACGGTAGAAGAAATAAAAACTCTCATGTAGTTTTGAAAGTATTGATCAAACACCCTCCGACAGATGAAGTTATGGTCGTTTTTTTCTTATTGCCCCTTTAACAGGAGACACAAAAAGCCTTTAAGGGCAGAGTGCGACACCACAGTCACACTCAGCTCGTGTGAGTGCGTCTCCTCCTCCTCCCTCCTGGTTATCTACAGTCCGCCACAGAAAGCAGAGCGAGGGGAGGGGGCTCACCAAACACAGCCATGGCCCATTTGACCACAGGGGAGGCCTGTCAATGGCCCAGATAGTTCTGGTAATTTCTCTGCGTTGACTCTGCTGCTGCTGCTGTGTTTTACATATTCAGAGAAGGAATCGAATATGGTGGAGGTGGGGGGGGGGACTCCCTTTGTTCTGGCGTGTGTGTGCTGGATCGCCGGGGCAGGGGCCGCGTTCTCCTCCGCGGATACGCCTTGAAGTCGAGAAAAGGCGTAAGGTATATTTGAAATACTGAGGAGAGAGGAAAAGAGAAGTAAACAGGATTAGCGTTATCAGCTGCACTTGCAAGGGAAAGCACACACACACACACACACACACACGTACTGTCTATGTTTGAGCATGCACACACTCACACACGGAATTGCAAATGAAACATGAATAAGTAAAGCAATAAAGCATGCTCCTGATACGCAGGCCGCAGTCAGAGAAATATGACTCTGCTCGGACCATGTGGGCAAATAAGTGTTTTTCTTAATCCAAGTAGTCGAGCATGATTCTGAATGGAACGATAATTGACCCAAATGCTCCTTTTCTGTGAAGGCAGTGACAGCAACGCATGGCTCATAATGCCATGAAGGCGCAGGAGGTGAATATGAGGGAGGCGCCGATGCTTCAAGTGCAACCAAACAGGCGATCAGTTCAAATAAAAAACTAAAAAAAACGTCAAGAAAATGAGCGTGTGTGCGTTTTTCCCCCCGCAGCGCGTTGAAGAATGATCGTAATTTTCTGAAACTTGTTTCTTTGCGTGTTTTTCTGAATATCTGATATCAGAAAGACGTTATTTGGATGGTGCTAATTTCAAAAACATCATCTCTTCCACGCCGAGTTCAGGAAGTTGATTTATAGACGGTGCTCGCCGAGTTAATTGCAGTGCGCGACACCAATCAGTCTTTGGGGGAGATTTCTAAGGCGAGCGGGGATTAAATCGACACCCCAGCACAAACAAACAAACAAACAAACATATTCATATCTCCCGTATTTATTTATCAATGTTTTAGATTGCGCTCTGCCTCTGAGATTGCCCCCTTTTTTTCGCCGTAGATTCAATAAGTTGACAGAAACATTGTCAGCACCGGGGTGTCGCTTTATATCAGCGCTGCCAACAAATCTGTCTTTGGGAAAATGGAAATGTATGTGTTGAGCACGCCCAAGTGATGCAGGCCCCCCCTACTCTTTCTATAGCCCCCCCCTGTTGGATCCTCGAGAGTTGCTCCTCCACAAAATGATCATCGTTGTGTTCGGGAGCATTCATCTTGATTATACAGACAGAAATGCTTTGATAATGATCTGCGGGAGACGGTCGTCAGAAGTTTGTCAAAAAACACTAAATGTCAAATCCCCGGCGGTGGTATCTAACTATCTGGTGGGGTGACACACACACACACACACACACACACACACACAGAAACCCTCCTCCCTTCCCAGACTTGGCCAATGAGACGTATACCTCTTATTGCCTCCTCACTGTATTACACTGAGAGATGCAGTGGAGAGCACGCAGCTGCAGACCTACAACAACAGCAGCAGTGTGTGTGTGTGTGTGTGTGTGTGTGTGTCTGGCAGAACATGTATGTTCAGGGACACAAAAACACTGCAGGAATATGGAAACCAAATTCAGCACATTTGTTGCAAAGCTGTCAGAGCTTTTTATGTATTAAACTTGTTTTTTTTTACATGTATCGTCAAGGTTTTGGCCTTTTTTTCCTTTCATCATGATGACATTGAAAACTTCAGAGGTTTAGAGGTGGAAAAAGTGAAAGGTTGTTAGTAATAAACCCTCTTGTGTGGCTGTAACATGTGAACTACCTTTCTGCTCCCTTACAGATGTCTATCGTTTGTATCTATGTGTATTATTTGTCTTTATATATCTCAAAAGTTCATTTTTTTGTCTTGGAAAAAAAAGACTTATTGAACTTATTTCCATTTTTAGATCACGAGACGCCAGCTGAGCCGTGTCTGCTGCTGATGAAGTTTAAAGTCAAGAGAAAAGCCAGTAAGTGTTTATTCATTTTATACTTTCCAGTAAAAAAACAACCTTGTCTAAATCTCATTTAAATGTCAGTCTAACCTAAAATCATGGACATTACTCTCCATGCAGCTTCTTTTACTCCCAACATATAAAATCTGATGAAGTGTCGCCCACAAAGAGCAGAAAAGACAACTGAGGGCACATATTTATGTATTTATACATATCCAGAGCTCATTCTATGATAAAAATACAACTCAATCAGCTTTTGTCGGCCTGCAGAATTGCTCCGTCATTCTCACACCGCGGAGCTGCTTTATAATTTAAATGTTAATGACATCACAGGTTTCACTTCTTCACTTGGCGGCGGTGGGAAGAGTCGATCACGCTCACAAATGCCGACTGGCAGGTACTAAACGGTAAACGAGTGGAATTCCTCTTTAAAATGCTAATGAGCTCAAATCTGTGTGTGTGTGTGTGTGTGTGTGACTGCACTTCACTGCCAGCCAGCCGCTGTATATGCATGAGCGCTTGTGTATGTATTTGCAGCTTCTAAATGAACTGCCAGCTTTCAATACGATTACGCTGCGTGACCTTTTAAAGGACATAATATTCAGGATTCAGTTCATTATTGTGCAACTTTATGCAACGCAGGCTTTTATTTTTGACACAAGAAAACAACCTCAGTTGCCTTTTTTCAGCTCCTGATGAGTGTTTTTTTTTATATTTAAGGCAGTTATGAATTATCCTTTAGCATGAATCATATCTCAAACGCGTCAGCCGAGTTGCCGCCGTCTGCTCGTCCCCCGTGTTCCTTTCGTCTCCACATATGGCCAGAATGGCCGCACCCGTCGCCCCGCCACCGCCGCTGACAGCTTCTCCAGCTTCCCTGGCGAGCTGGGAAACATCTTGAGCGGTACAAACGTGGACCGACCCTCCCTTTGGCTGACGTCCAAACGCTGTCTTGCGTCTTCGGGGAGAACAAGAGGAGAAATGGAACAACTGGTTTTAATGAAACAATTACAAGACACTAATTATTATGTTAATGTTTTGCTACTATCATCAGCCACCGCTAACAGCCTCATGCACCTAGAGGTTCAGAGCCTGCTGTGTGTGTGTGTGTGTGTGTGTGTGTGTGTGTGTTCTAGGTGGGAAGATGGACATTTTTCAATAGGCAGGCGTGTGTACGGCAGGAATGTGTTGAAATGTAAAAAGGGCCACAAAGCGCCGGCTGTTGTCATTGAATGTCAGGTACATTAATTCCCATAATGCTCAGCGCAAATAAATTAGCAGCAGGGTTGCCAGTGATTCAAAGCCATCAGTTTTAGGTGTGTGTGTGTAGGAGGAGGAGGAGGAGAGGGAGGCTCAAGAGACGGGCCTGGAGGCGAGAACACACACAAACACACAAAGTACAAAACACACTCACGCAAATAAACACATGCATCACACAGAAGCATGAATACACACATGTAAACACATGCATCACAGGCTCTGCCTCCACACACACACACACACACATGATAAACAGCAGTGTACGGTGGAGGCCATTGTTAACGCAGCAGTCGTACATGTGTTGTGTTGCGGCGTGTTGAAGCACCAGGTGAAAGTGTTCGACGGCGGCGTTCACGCAATACACGCAAAACTACGGCGGATGATGTGAAATTACGACAACGAATCTGAAGTCACCGTAGGTCCAAGAACCTGTTCGGTATTTCATATAAATTAGATTATTAATCACATAAATATCCAATAGATGAATTGATAATTACGTCGCTGCACAGAATCAAGAAAAATAGAAATTTAGATTTTATAAATATCTTGAAATTCGTTGATTTACTGAAAACTGTTTGAAATATTCTTACAGACAATAAGCATTATCAAAATTTTGGCAAATATATTTTGTGTATTTAGATTTGTTAAAAAGCCACTCGTAGTAAATAACAATAATTTATCATTACTCTGAGACGTACAAACATTTCCTTTCACCTCCACTGAAATATCTCCAAACCTCAGCACCACTTTTAGTAAATAAGTGAACTGACCCTTTAATTATAACACTTTAAGACATTAAGCTCGGTGTTATTGTGCGTTGTTTGTTTTCTATTCTCGGTGGGACTACCTGGCTGAATGATCGCTCCATGAAAGCAGCAACAATGTCCCAGACTGTCTGCCATAAGTCAGTGAAAGAGGTGATTCATGAACAGTGGGCACTCGGTCTTGGCTCGGACTCTTTGATTGAAACCTGTTTAGCAACAACTGCTAATTTCATTACATGGTGTCAGCACACACTGAGCGGCTCGTAAAGGGCCCGCTTTGAACTCTCAGGGCCCAAACAATGACACGGGCCAGTCAGGGGGCCTGATGGGAGGATGACGGGTCGGCGGTGGGTGGAAAAAGGTTTTTCATAATGCTGAAGTCTGTCAAATATTTTGATATGTCCCACACACCATGGTGCAGCTCCTCCTGGGCTTTTTGCCTTTCAGCAGGGGAACAATTGACTTTCTTCACGATCAAGTCGTTCGCCTCCCTGCCTCCAGGCAAAACCTTTCATGAGGAGCCATGACTTGCCGTTGCAGCTGTTCCTCTGGGGTTCTTCCCATGGACACCGGGGATAAAAACTCTTTGAGGAAGCCACTTCAGTTGTGTGGCCTTGCAGGTTTCTCTTTTTTTTTCTCATCCAAAACTTGGCTGACGAGGAACTTTTTGGGGTTGTTTTTTTCTTTGTTGGGTCAGAGTTGGACTGGGTTTGATCTTTTTTTTTCTCTCTCTCTCTTAGTCTTTGTTAGTGTGATGATACATTAACAAAAACGATTCGTCCAGTCGACTCATCATCACTTATTCATCCTTTGATCCTTGATTTGTCTTAAACTAATAATAAAGCTTCAGCCGTTTTCAAGACATAAAGGTGAAAATGTTAACTCAAGGCATACGGCTTCAGTTAACACAGAAATAGGCTTAGTAAGAAAGCGAGTGAACATCCTCTGTGGCAGACTTTCTGAACATGCACCATGAAGGTAACTTTGTAAAGTTCACTGCGGATATAGGAGGCGTATGAATATTCATGAAAAATTACCCGAGCTCACTGTTCCTGATAGCGGGCCCTTTTCTGCAGCGGTATTAGGCCTGTAAAGAGATGAAAGGCTTGTGAACCATCCCCACTTCCTTGGCCTTATACTGGGACACAATGGCCAACCAGCCGCTCAATTAGTCTGCCATCTTAGACTGACTGTTTGACAGGTCTAGCTAATTGTTAATCCCGCCATAACTGTTGGTTGGAGTAATTAATCATGTAACAAAAGGGCTCTCAGTGAGGCAACCCCACCACTGCGGATGTGTGTCAAACCCGGGGAAGCGAGAGCTGAGAGAGAATAGCGGCGGTAAAAAGGTTGTCCAATTCACAGATGAGGTTGATCAACAAATATTTAATCTTCATTTGCAGCACCTTCGCAGTGCATGTCGATTGTTTTTCCCCGATGTAAACAAGTGCGTGCGTGAGATCTCCTGGCTTATGTAAATGTGGCTCCGCGTGAGCCCCACAGGAACGGGTTGCAGGGGTCAAGTACCATTCATCATGAGATGGAGTATCATTTTCTCCACTTCATACGCAGGCAGCTGCTTAAGAGGAGGAAGAGAAAAGGAGGTATTCTTTGAGGGGGGAAAGAAAAGGCAGAGCTGAGCACAATCCAGGCTTCAGAGAGGAGATGGCGGGGAGGTGGGGGGCGGATAGGAACACAAGGTGCCACTGTGTCAGAATTCAAATGTGAGCCCGACCGGTGATGTCATTCACCTCGAGTCATAAGACGAGCCGCATTCCTGGGAACAGGAAACGGACACAAAGAACCACCGTGTTTTGCAGTTTTGCAATACTGACTCATTTCACTGTGACCCATAAGTGATATTTTTCTCCTCGGTGTGTCCAAACGATGATTAATATCTGTTTTCTATCTCTGTGCCGAATGGTCACAGTGGCAAACAAAGAGCATCCCTTGTTGGGATGAAAAAGGAATTCGAGGCTCCCAGGCTATGAGATCCCATAAAGGCCAAATTGGATAATTTGAGGGAAAATGGACAGAGGTCATATCTCATCTCCATCTTTTTTCTTAGATTTAAAGATAGTGACAAAACAGAGCTGGTGTACATCAACGTCAGGTTCTTGGCTGTGTTGCGTTTGGGAATTTAAGATCGAACCGCTTAAACAATAGAAAAATCAAAAGTCTTCCTAATTTTCAGACATTGCATCAAACCCTCTGCGAGTAACAATCAGCAGTCCAGCACAGGCAGCCACACATGACAAGAGCTGCATTATTGCCAAGCCAGAAAGAGAAAGAGCTGATGATTGGAGCAACAAAACAAAAGCCTCCGGAGAGCCACTGGCCGTCCCGCTGGCCGACCCACCTCCACCACCAACGTGCAGGACCAAAGCACAATACCACACAAAAACTTGCAGACAATAAACAGAAACAGTAGGAATCCTTCCGTAATTTGACTTGCTCCACAGGTGGTCACCAGCTGCTTGTGAACAGGTTACCGGGGGCCCCGACGGAGGAGCACAGATTTTCATTTTAAGTGGAACAATGGCAACTGCTCAGGTCCCAAAACCAGGAGGTCGTTTCTTTCTCTTTTCTCTTTCCTCTTTTTTTTTTTTTTTTTTCTTTTTATTTGGCAGTGCCTGGAGGTAAATCGCAGCTCCACGGCAGCAGACAGTGAGGTCTTTTGTCTCTACGTCTGTGCACCAAGATGGGGGCTATCAGAAATTCCCCCTGTCGTAGTTCACATGATTCAATGAGAGCCCTGTGTCAGTCTGAGGGCTGTTTTTTTTCTTGTCTATTCATTTCATACACCGGAGGGAAAGACCCAGCTACCCTGACGGATGGAGGTCTGCTTTTACTCATCCAACAAGACAACAAATACCAAAGAACTCAGAATTCATTTAACTCATAATTACATGGCTTTTCAGACAGAACGGCGATTCAGTCGAGCCTGATTAAAAATGTGCAGTTAAAATCGTTGAAATCCCTTAAATTTGCGACCGTACCTTCGCAGAAAATCACCTCCAAAGTGATCTTATTATTTCCATAGCAGCTACCAAGAATCCAGTAAACTGATTAAGACAAAAACAAAACGAGCTTCTATCTTTTTGGGGCCTGGCTGAAGAAGCACACACACGGTCAGATTCACTGAACTCTTCATACAAATGAAAGATGAATCTTCAAAGAATGAATGCAAGCTGAGGGGCTTTTCCAACTATCCCTGCCGAGATCGTGTGCATGGAAACCCAGACTGTACTCCTGAGGCAGAAACAGACAGTGACCACTCGGTAAGAGCAAGTAATTACTGTAATGCAACATCTCTACTTCAGGATCTTGGAAACTTAAAACCAAGACGTGGGAATATTTATCCAAGACCAGCTCTACTGGTGGGCTCTGGGACTGCAACAACCTCACCAGATTTCTGGCCCAAAAACAGAAAAGAACAATTTGTTTTATGCAAATTAATAATGCTATTGTCCAAAATTTCATAGGAGAATTATTGAATGTGTCATTGGAAACTGTTTTTTTCCTGGCAATGGCAGAAACGGTGGTTACTGGCAGCTTGTTGGTTGGATTCACTGAAGAACAGACCACTAATGTCCTTTCTGCTTAGTTTGTACAGAAGTGAGTCTGCATTATATCAAACCACACATCTCTGAAAAGTGACTGAACCCAAGGTGAAGAAGAACGTGGCGTTCACGTTACAGCAACGCAAGAAACTGATGCGTCTTATAGCCAAAGATTGAATGATAATCCAGGAAAGGTTTGGATTGATCGGCACGTCTGATTGGCCATCTCCGTTACTGAATGTAAAGCTTTAATTTATAGCATTTCCTCTAAAAATGTTGAAAATATCTTTTAAAAATTGAGGGTTTGGATTGTAGTTTGTGGTTAAAGCCGATATCTGTTTGAATTAAGTTGTTTAGTAAGTTTGTTGCTGCAGTTTTCTGTGTGTGATCTTCCTGTCATAAGGTCAAATTAGGCTCAAGACAGACAGTCACATGAAAGCTAAATAGGATTAAAAACAATAACAGCATCCAAACACGATGTTGGCGCTGAGCATGGGATTTACCACTTATTAATTTATGTATTTTATTATTTGTTGTCACTATCAGAGTTCATTTCGGGTTCTCAGCTGACGAGCCGCGGTGGCAGCGCGCCATCCCTCAGGGTCACCTTAAACCGTGGTCAGGACGCTCCTCTCAGCTCCCTAAAATAAAACTTTCATCTCCCTCATCATCGCATCCTGAACTCGCCCCTCGTGTCCCTTCATTTAAATTCACACAGCTGATGTTTGTTGTGAACAGGCGCTGTCAGAGAGGATAAAGAAAGGTTACCTGGTGGCTGAGAGCGAGACGCTTTACACCAGCAGATTTATCCACACTGATGTTTTGATGTCACCACCGCCTCCTCCAGGCACTTTGCTGTTGTAACGAACCAAACCCCAATCAAATCTTTGAAGTAGTCATGTATGCATAAACGCCGTCTACCTTAATGCTAAATAATTAGCAAGCAAACACGCGGCTCACTGGGATTGCTACCTCAGGGCTAAACTTGCTTTTCCTGCTTTGATCATTACGTTAATTAAATCTGGCTCCCTTGACAGGTCGGGGGCTAAAAAACAGGTAGGTGTCATAGGCACCTCGGCGGAGACAGAAGCACCTGGTGTGTGTGAGCGCTCCAGCTGTCAGCGGCGATGCCTTAAGAGTCAGACGGCGGTGGCGTTAATTCGAACCGATGTCCCAAAAGGGGAGGGGAACAACTCAATCGTAAGACACCCCGATTCTCCGGTCTGGAGGCGGGCGAGGCTGCAGCTCTGCAGCAGCTTTGGCCAGAGGAGGAAAGAAGTCATGTTGTCAGACCTCAGTGTCAGCTCGCGTCATAACCAGCGCCTGGGGGACAAATTAGAAGCGTGTTTCCAGAGATGTGTCAAAAGTGTTCTCGGTCCACATCACAGCAGAGAAATCGTGTGAAGAGGGACCGAAACCAAAGTCAAATGCCAAGGGGAGTCAGAGGAGGGACTCACCTATGATTTATTTAAATCAAAATGGCTCCAAACTATGAATAATTACACAACTGTGCATTCATGTGTAGTCTTTTAATGTAATTATTAATGTAGGGCTCGTACACGAGGTCAACATTCGACTGTAAACACCTCATGACGTTAGCTGTCGTGTCATGATTCACAGTTACTGTACAAACACTGCAACAAAGGTCAAAGGTCAAGTTTAGGCCAACTAATATGATCAGATCTAACGGGTCCCATCAAGGTTTCTGTGCTGTGAGAGAAAGGTAATAACTGATTAGTGTATCTACATTTTTATCACCTCAAAGCTCATCAGGAACATGACAGGTTGAGCGAGGACACTGTTCAGTGTCACTCAAACTGCTGTAAAACATTTGAGATCCAATTAGCAGAAGTGGAGACAGCCGACGGAGCTGCAAAGAGGTTAAAGTCTGCTGTGCTCCAATCAGAAAACAGCATTGTTAGTTCATATTTTAAGTCTGGAAGTGTCTAAAAAAACAAACATGCATTTTCAATTAAAAGTCCCTTTTCAAGAAGTGTTTATTTTGTCTACACTTAACCTTAAAACTACTAAATGGATGTGAGTCAGAAGCTGACATAAGCTATCCCTATCCTTCCCCATCGATGTTGGAAATAAAGCGAATGACTTTAATTTCATATGAAATAATCTACTTGTGTTTGATGGATCAGCTTGAACTCAGAAAGGACTTTCTGCCTGCGCCCAGCGGCCTTCCCTCCACATCCGCATCCAGCGCCCCACACCACGCCGCGTTCACTAGTAATTAGTGTCTTCAATATGTTTAACCATCCCACATACCTGTTTAATCAAACCAGTTTCTGGGCATGTATTCAACCTTCAAAGGCAGCGTCTGAAGAGGACTCGGAAAACACAAAAGCGAGTTCGTCTCTGAAGCTCCTTTTGATCTAGATCATTAACGTTTTGGAATCAGAAGTTGACATAAGGCCCGGTTTTGTTGCCGCACTCCTGGATCTGTTTCTGTGCGGTGGAAGTTGAAGATGTTTGGAAAATTGCTCCGATTATAGTGTACATGTGCCATTTGATACCGGTTCCAAGAACAAGGGGAGCTGCAGCCAAACCAGACTACACCAATAAGAGCTGGCGGGACTGGCCGTCCTTTCATAGACCACATGGTCTCTTTACCGAGTGGACACATTTTATTATCATGGTAATCGACTTTGTAATTTCGGTGTGAACAGCCCAACCCTGCTCCGTTTACAATGGAAAGATCTCAACACCAATTAAAGCAGTGTATCAAGAAACAATAGTTTACTAGGAAGGACAAATGAACTGGACTCAAAAGACTACACGGTGAAAACATGAGTAGATTTATCAATAATTGTTGTAGTTTTGCTGTTCTACCTTCATAGAAAAGCTCATTACAACTTATAAAACCTGTGTGCCGCCAGCATATTTTGGCTCAAGGTCCGACTACGTCCATCATAGAAAAGTTGTTGCATCACTGGATGAGTTCTTCATCGCTCTCCAACAGGAACATCAAATGTCGACACAAGGAGAGGGCGACGGGCATCTCCAAGTCTTTCAAACACGAGCCCGTCCTCATGCAGCCTCTTTGAGACCAATCCGCTCCACAACACATGCATCAAAACTAGAAAACCGCTCATCATGGCATCATCACCCCGCCTCTCTTTCTGTGTCTCTTCTCATCGAGGCTGGACGCGGCGACGCCTGCGCCTACGGGCAGCGTTTCTGAAAAATCACAAGAACTTAATTTCCTCCCTGGATGGAAAATAACAAAGGCATTCTTCATGACAGGCCCCTCTTCCTGTCATCTGCAGGCCACAAGTCTACTGATCTATTAATAGAAACCCCCTCCTCTCTCCTTCTTTATCACAACCAGACTGCACAACTCTCATCAGGTGATTCGATTAACAAATTACAGATGTGCAGGAAGTCTGTGAGGAGTTTAGACAAAGGTAAAAACGAGGAGAGAGATACTGTACAGTGTGTGTTTTAGGAGGAGGAGGGGTGTGTGTGTGGTGGTATACAACATTAAATATTCAGTTTGATTACTCTTTACTCGGTGGCAGATTTCTGACCTAGTTCAGAGTAATTAGGTTTACACTGTTCAGCCACTTTAGTAAACAAGGATATTTTCCTGGTGAGAGAAGTTTGCAGCAGTTCTTGATACGGAGCCTCAGCAGGGATTATCTTCAATCTGAAGGAGATACCTATCTGGTATGTTGATATTTCTGCTCCGTCCCTCTGGAGAGGCACAGAGAGAGCTTTCATCACGTCTTCACCGCCGCGCGTGCTGCGTTTCTGTCACTTTTATAGAGGAAACATGTTCCTCTACGACGTTTGATCAAACCTGAACGTTAGTTGGTCAGTTACATGTGGGTCGGGGTTAAAGGAGAATTCTGTCTAATTATACGTTTGATTTTGAAACTGACACACATCAAATCGTCAAATCAATATTGGAATCAATATCTAATTACTACAAACACTAGTATGTATATATATACATATATATATATATAGAGCTCTTCATACAAGTATGTCACGTATGTATTTATTATGCAGCATCCAAGTAATATATGGAATTATAAACAATTAAAATTTAAAATTTCTTTAAGCCAATTAAAATCAAAGAAAAACAGGCTTAAACATGCAGCAGCTGAGGTACACGGAAGTACTTATACTCAAGCTTTGAAGTACCAGTACCTTTTACATTTTATGCAACTCTATACTGATATTACAGTGCCTGCATAATGAATATTCTTACTTTGATACTTTACTGACAGTATATAGTACTTTTACTTCAGTACATTGTTGAATATGTTGAGTATTTTTACACTGTGGCGTTGCTACTTTTACTAAAGAGTCTAAATACTTGTTAGCAGTTATGAATCAGAAGCTAAACAATGGTTTAGCTTCACATACATGTTTTAAACCTGGACTATATGTCAATTATCCTATCTGTATATACTGTATATACTTCATATACTGTATATACCTGCTGCTGTATATAAAACAAGAGAATCAGGTGAACTTTTTCCATTATAACATGTGTTGTATGTTGTTTACGGGCATTGAATGTAGTTTTGGTCAACACGTGTATGTACCAACGTATTTATGTTGAATGATAAACATAGTGTTTCTCATCCTTTCCAACATAAACACATATAAACATGTCAAAGTGTGTGCTGCGGGATGCTGCAGTACATCCGTCACCCATCAGCGAGCGTGTGCAAACTCTCAGACAGATGGACTGTCGGTCGGTCCATCACAACAGTCGATCATACATTAATATCTTGGGGCATCAGCAGCTATTCCAGAAGCAGAACTAACAAGTTAAGCCCAAACATTGGGTTTGCATGGCAGTGGGGGAGTGTGTGAATGTGTGTGAATGTGTGTGTATGTGCAGAGGGGGCATGCATACATCAAACAGAGACGGTCGGTCAATATTGGGGTATGGAGAATCAACACGCTTTTTTAAAGGAGAGGCTTATGCTCAAACAGTTGCCGGGCCTGAGCGTTTCCCGAGGCCCGGATCGCCATTTCTCATTTGTTGCATTAGCAGTAAAGACGGCGCACAAATAAAATTTCCCTGAGCAAAAGGAGGTATCTTTGCATACAAAACAAGGCTGTGTGTAATTTTCAACGGGGCGACGGGGGTGAAATGAAAGTGTACGAGAAGAGGGAGAAATATGCACCTTCATTAGCGGCGGACGCACGCGGCAAAACACATTTAGGAGATTAGCATTTTAGAAAAATTTAAAGAAGCAAACTGTTTTCCTTTTGTGAGGAGGAGCAGAGTGAGAGTTAGAGGTTGGGGTTTGATGTGAAGAAGTGGAAAGTTGTATCATTTATTAAAGTTATTCTCTCTGCTTGAGCTTTATTGACCGTCAGAGCCTGTGCTGATCGCCATCACCTTCATTATCACACAGGCGACTGAACAGATGCAGGAAAATGATCTCAGCTGAGATGTGGCGTGAAATCTGGCAAAAAAATGCTGTCTGAATCTGTTTGACTACGCATCGCTCCCAATGGAGGACATTAAAACATTTCCAGTAAGATGACAGAAGACACCTGCGAGCGCTGCATGTGGTCCGGCCACAGAATAGTATCCTGCTGGTCAAATATAGTGCAGGAGCTGGGGAGTATTTCTGGTGTCGGTTGTGATTTGAACTCTCTGCTCTCAGTTTTCCTTATGGGATGATTCATGGTGAAAACTATACGAGGCTGTGTCAGACATGTGAATGCTGCGTCTACAGACATGGGCTCATCTTTTAGTTGCTATAAAAACATTGAAGTTATGCATCTCAGTCTTTAAATCAGTTTGATTCATGTCTTGTCTTCGGGTCAGAGGTCAGTGAGAGTCTCAAGATATTTTATTGTAATCTGTGCTGTGAAATACTGCATAGTTTTGCATAGTTTTACTTCTCATTGCAAAGTATGCATCACTTATAGCAGAAAACACGCTTGTTTTGTCTTACGACACGCGTTACTACACATTCAAAGACAACAACACAATATAAAAGGCTTTCAGCAGATTCACGCTGGTTCAAGCGCCGCTGCCCGTTTGAAAGGCATCAATGAAACACTCTCCCTCCACCTCTCCCTCCACCTCTCCCTCCACCTCTCCCTCCACCTCTCCCTCCTGTCATGCCAAATTGTGTTTTACAGCATCTGTTCATTATAGATGGCCGACATGATGGATATGGTCATAATATTAATGTAAGACTGACACAGCAGAGACATGAATCATGGCCGACTTTATTTCAAAGCCGGCGTTTCATTGGCCCACCACTGAAAAGTGATATATAAATGTCAGTGAATGGCAGCCGTAAAGCATTATGAAGTACATTTGATGGTGCATTTTCACCGTTATCAACCCGCTGTTATTTACTAATGCGTCTTCTCGCTGTGACAGCCGCTGTAGACGCAGACATGTCAGTGTCATCTGCTCAGAAAGACTCTTTTTGTCTCTTTCAGGTGCTGGTTCAGCAGTGGAAAGATGAAAAGGTAAGCGTGCACTGACAATATACATATACATGTGGCCTTTGGGTATGGAGGACAAGGGATGACTTTAATTTGAAACCATTCAATCAAACTGAAATTTAATTTCCCATATGTGTGCATATGATGTATGACATGGGATCATCATTCTTTTAAAACCATCAATTTATTTGTATTATCAGAAACTGGTTAAAAAAAACATAAAATAAAATTTAGATGAAAATAAATTTAATAATAGCATTTTTGGCACAAACACTCTGTCGTTTAACAATATTTATTTATTTGAATAAACTCAGGGAGACTGACTCATAATCATCATCTTGATTTGCATTTTTTTTCTATTATTAGAAGCATATTTGATGAGCTGTGCTCACTGCGAGAGGATCTTGTTTACAGGAAAATACTTTGATCAGTGTCTTATTGCAGAAGGAAACATAAAAGGAGAAAAAAAAAGAGGGCAACCTGGTAACGTAAATGCAACGCTCCAAGTCCAAGTCTGGCGTGGTCACATGTCATCCTCCTCATTTCCTGTCACCTCTCCGCTATCAATAAAGGTGAATAACAGTGACTGCAAAAATAGGTTTTTATAACAAATGATTGCATCTTTTATTCAAAATAAAAATCCAGTAACAGTTATCATTGTCAAGTTTTAATTAGTGTTAAAATTATGATGTTAGATTTTCTTTTTTTTTTAAGTTTTGGTTACACATTTAAATCATTTCTAGTCTACGTAACTGTGAACATTATTATTATTATTATTATTATTAGCTGTACATCATTTGTTACTTCTGGGCTTCCGTACTCAGCTGTGAGAGGGATGAAAAGGACGATGTTTGTTTGATTCGTGTTTGTTGACAGTTCACCTTTCTGAAACATCGAGCAGCAGATCACGTTCAACTGCATCAGTCCCAGGATTTAACATAAAATTCTCATAATCAATAACTTCAGGTATGCTTGACCTTTGCACCTTTGCTAATGTGGAACCGACCTGGTCTCGTTCAGGACTGTTTACTGGCTGTTTACTGCCTCTGTAAACAGTCAACAAACACCTGAAAACCTGCTCTGAGAGTGAATCTGTACACATCAAGAAAAGACGTTTAATTTTTGACTAAAACATATTGTACCTTGATAATTATAATATGAAATATTCAGCTCATTAATTTTGTTGCCTTTGTTTATGTTTTATATCGTTGTAATTTAATTATTTCAACTGCTGATGAAGATGTCACCGTACTAAAACAGTTTCAATAATCTGGATTTAAGTATTTATTGATGATTTGGTTATGATTTTCCACGCTTATATATCTGAGGAGGAATCTGGGGAAATAGTGAAAGCACGTCCTGTTTTAAGATTTAAATTAAATTAACACAAAAATGCAGCAATGTGGATCTTAAAACTTTGCTTTAATGGGGACTGAAGAACCTGCATGTAACACGTGAATGATGCATGTAGGAAAACAGAAAGAAATATGCAAGATTAAAAGTAAAAACACACACACACACACAGGCGACATCAAACAGTCACGGAGAGAAAAACCAGGCTGAAAGCAACAATCGAAGCATCTGCAGTGAAATAAAACAGCCTTTCGTTTGATGTTTTCATTCAGTATGTGACGACTCTTCCTCGCCATTCACCAAACGTCCACCTCGCCCTGTGATTGGCTGCTTGTTTGCTGACGCGGTGAAAATTGGCTGAAGGTTTAAGTCAGTTAATGGCTAATAATCACTGCAACTTAAGTGGTCAAGTGGCCTGTTAGATATATATGTGTGTGTGTGTGTGTGTGTGTGTGTGTGCATCACTCGCCTGGATTCCCTCTGTCGTGTTACTGACTGCGGATAAAAACAATCTTCATCTAATATTTTTCCATGACATCAAGTAATGTAAATTACGACGGGGTGTTGGTATGTAGTCTGTAATTACACATCGCCCTCCTCCTCCTCCTCCTCCTCCTCCTCCTCCTCGTTTCGGAGCGTTCGTGGCTCCTCCGTTCAGGCCTCAGTCTGCTCTGCCTCCTCCACCTCCAGCTCTCTGCGGCTGCTTCCAGCTCGTCCTGTTTGAAAGACGACTGCTGCACCCTACAGTTTAAAAACCGTCTCTCACAGCTCGTGCTCAGCCTCCAAACGCTGCACACACTCGCTGAAACTGACTAATGTTGACTTTTAATTAAAAATCACATATAACCGAGAGAAATATGGTGAAGGAATAACTTCCTGATCATATTAACGGTGTTTTTAGTAAACGCAGTAAAGACTTTTCACTGTTGTTCACATACTTTTATTGTAAAGCTCTGAAATATCAGCATCTTTTCTTCTTTAATAATGACATAAATGTGGTCTTATCAGTCAATATTTCAGCATGAACTTGATTGAATTTAACATATGCTTAAAAATGAACTAATATTGGCATTAATATCCATTATTTTATGGCTGAAATCTAAACTAGATGTTGTGTGAATTGTTGTACGCTTAGTGTTCATCGTTTTAGTATTTTTCTATTTTCAAAATTAAAAAAACAAAATATGATGCGCACACAAAGAATCACAAACAGTTATATTATATAATATTGTCCCATAATCCAAAATATAAGCACAATCAACACACACTAATATGTGTTTTTAGATTATTTAATATCCAAAAAATCTAACAATGATCCACATTAAAAAATATCAATAACATCAATAAAAACATCAACCTGTGAAAATACTAGAATTTAAGTCCATGAAAATATATATTTTCTGTATATAAAATCAAGATTTCTGCCATATAATTATTTATTTCCTGGTGCATTTTATTTATTCTATTATATATACTTTTATAAATTAAAATTTGATTAGTCATAAAGGAAATATGTATTTAAATTAGTCATATTTTTCTTTTTTTGATAAATAATTATCTCCTTTTTTTGTCAAAGCTGTTTTCAATGCAAAGACGGATGATCAGTATAATTTATAGGTGCTTTATTAATATTACATCTTTAGTAATATTTGAGTTAAACCAGAATTGTCATAAATGCAGCATTGAAATCAAATGACACACAAACCTTCAGCTGCTATTGATTATTGATTATCAACAGTTAGTGTTAAATTAACCTTTGATTAGATTTTGTCAATAGCAGCCGGCGCTAATTAGACACACCTGGATGTAATCTGGGTTCAAATGATACACGAAGGGTCACCACAGATTCAGACAGCCTGAACACACACACACACACACACACACACACACACAGACTGCATCTTAACACTGTTTAGAACAGAAAAGAGCAAACACACACACACACCAGAAGCAACACAAAAGCTCATATACTGGTCAACACGTACAGTCTGGATCTCCTCCCAGCAGTGTCGGCGTCAACAAGGGGCTTTGGCTTGTAAATCCCACTTGAGGTGGTGGAAACCTCCCCTACACACACACACACACACACACACACACACACACACACACACACACACAGCCAAGTCTGGACAGTATTTCCAAAGCTTTAATTGTACTGTTAGACCATCAAAACGTGGATTCTCCACGAGTGTTAATTAACTCCTTCAGGGGAATATTTAAGTATTTTTATTCCAGTCTGAGGGGAGATGTAAATATTTCCTAATTTTTATTTTCTCCATTTCACTGCTACAACATGAATTTGAATGGATTAAATGTTTGTTTGTTTTTTCACTTCCTACAATTGTTAAATGATCCTGAGTATGCAGATAATCAATATTCAATATCTTTGAATTTGACCATGTAATGTCAAAATTAATTAATGTGTTTTCTCCAAACTAAATATATTAACATATTTGTGTTTGATTTAGTAAAAAGTTGAAGGTTTCCCACAGACAACCTTTGCAGCGCTGTTTATAATTATAATATATTTATGAAATATTTATGTCCATCATGTCATATTTCTGATATATAAGCACATAAAACCAACTCTTGAGTCCTAACAGTCTGCAGAAACTCACATAAACATCCTGAATATTACTGTTGTGTATTTAAATTATCTTTATATTCACTGACAGATGAACTCATGACGTGATCAATAACTTCTCAGCAGCATTTCTTTATTTTCAAATCAAATTTTATTACAAACTATAAAACTTTTTTTAATGTTTGTAGGAACAACTAAATATTCAATATAAAACAATGACATTATATTTTACTCCGTACGTCAAGACATTATTCATCTTTGTAATACTCTGTGTGTAGAAATACATACATGCATATATATATATATAAACAGCTGTTTATGCATTTTAATAAACTATACTGTTAATCATTATTAGAGTTTACATTCAGTCTATTTAACTTGTCTATTTATGTATTAATATGATTAGATCAACATTACTACTACTGTGTATATATATATACACATATATATATCATTATAATAATAATATAATGTGTCAGATTTGTATTTTATCTTATAATAAAAGAACAGAAGGTGAAAAATCTTCAGTAAACTCTCCACATAAGTGAAAATACGTGTGTGTGTTAGTATCAGTAACACGGTAACGCTTCAGTAAAGTTCAGCCACTTACCTTAAGTCCAGTTTAGGACTGAAAGTGTGAAGCAAACATGCAGGACGACTGAGTCGGGATGGAAACGTGCCACGAGCACTGCTGACAGTGAAAACACTCAGTCACCACCACTGGATGAAACCCACTGCAGCAGATTAAACTGATTTATTATCATATTTTAGAAACAAACGATACGACGTCATTACACAGTTTTTACAGTTCAGTGCAGCTATAGTGAAAAATCAAACCTCAGGTATTTATTCTCTATGATACAGAGACATTTCTAATCCGACAGATTAACATAGTGTAAAGATAGTTTGCAGCTGTGCAGGAATCACAATGCAGGCTGTGTGTGTGTGTGTGTGTGTGTGTGTATATATCAATATGTTGAGTGAATTATACTCTTATAGATGGTTGCTGATCTTTTTGCTCCCTGGTTGGTGACAGTATCTGGTGTCATTAGAAAACACATTAATGTCATTATAAAGGCTGTCAGGAGGTTTTAGCTGTTTGTTGTTGAGGCTTCATGAACATTTAGACTGCTGGAAGAGCAAAAATGACAAAAAAAATTATTATTTTGACACATTTCTGCTTAAATACAACAGTTTAAATAAGAAATAGGGATTAGTTCCTTTTTAAACTGAGATTAAAGCAAGTTATCTCTAAAGTGTGTTCTCATTCGGTCTAAAGGGAGCTAGTTTAAGCAGTGATCCATCATTTGTGTTCATCATTGTGTGTCTTAAATAGTTTCCGGAGATTACCTGTCAAACTTTTGGATTTAAACCCTGAACTCATACAAATATCTGATTGTGTTCCAGTTTGAGTTTTATCCAGCTTCAGCGTCTGATCGCTACTGAATCTGCTGAAGGGAAGAAGAAAGAGGAGAAGGGGGGGGGGGTAAAAGTTGAAGAACCGCGATGGAGACGCTTTGACTTGATTTATCTCTGGACGCCTTAAGTGAAGCCGTTTGGAGATAGACGGAGTAAATAGAAAACAGCGATTGTCGTCTCGCTCTGCCTCCTTCTCCGTAATCTGATTGGGCACGTTCCCCCGAATCGAGGGCACCGCCAAAACAAAAGATCACCAATCAGATAGAAGGGGCTCCCACTGAAGTTCTTGGCATGGTATGAATGCTTTGCCCTCTCATGTGCGCTAGTATCTAGCAGCTAGATTCCCCGTGTCGCTTTTATGTGTTAATCGTCACCGCTCAGTGAGACTATTGTGCTGTCTGCATCGCCGGGGGAGGAAACCGCAAAAAAAAAAAAAAAGGAGTTTATATGGAGAATGAATGCAAGTGGCGGAGACTGCCAGCACCGTTTCACACGAGCAGGGACTCGCCTCATCCCCCCGTTGACGAAGGTCCAAGAGTGCAATGTGGTGCTCTGCCACGTCTCTAATTGGTGGGAAAGAAAATGGAGAGTTCATTTATATATATTCAAGGTGGAAGGTCAATTATCACCTGAAGTTTTATTTTGGAGGAGCCAGGTGTTAGATGAGCTGTTAAGTCCTGACTGGATTTACCTGTCATCCCTTCAAAGTGACTTCAACAGAAGATTAGAGGCTGAAATCAGGGTTAAAGTGGGAACATGATCCCTTAAATTTCTACTTTAAGCTCTGTAACTCTGCACAGAGCGCCCAGCTGCATATCACTTTAAAGCTGCATGCAGTGATTGAAGCTTTACGGGGAAATTATTGATACAGAAATGAAATGGTGAATTTATATATCAGGCTCAACAGGTCAGCAAAACTTTATCAAATCCTGTGTTTTCCCGTCTCATCTTATCTTAACGTATCACATCTCATATCTCCCCCGTTTATGGTGGTCTCTGAACGTTGCGTTGCTGCAGTACGAGACTGTAATGAGTCAAAATGTACAAGCGCTTTAAAACACGTAGAACAAATGCAGACAATCTGCTCAGTTGTAGCTCTGCTCTGAATGCTAATATCCAAGCTGTGTGTGTGTGTGTGTGTGTGTGTGTGTGTGTGTGTGTGTGTGGGCGGCTGTGTAAAGCAGATGCCATTTTGCTGATCCCAGTCCACATCCATCCATCTACAACTCAAATCTTCCTGAGGGCTGCTGGGACGAGCTGTCCTCCTCGCAGCCTCTTCTCTCTCCGCAGGTCAGGCGGCGTCCAAACTCTTTCATGTCGTCTCGCAGGTCGGCCGACGCCTGACGAAGAACATCTGCACGTTAAAAACTCACAAGCTGCCGCAGAATCGACACGAACAGTCGGTTTGTGTTTCTGCTGCCGCGCGGTGTCACCGGCAGTGTTGAGTGTTGACGCATCTGTTGTGTTGTTAAGTGTCCATGTGATCTTATGGGATGAAAACCAAATATATAAAACTATATTGAAAATATAGAATACTGAGAAGTAAAGTTTAAATAAATATATCCTAACTTTTAAAGGGAGGTGCTGCAGAAACGAGCACTTTAACCCTGATCTGCTTCTGATAAACCTAATAATGATGTGATTTACTGTTGATGTGTTCGCAGTAGCAGAACAAAGAAAAGTTGGGAAAGGTTTAAAGGCTGCGTGGTCCGTGTGTGGAAAGCGGAGCTTGTTTTGTGAGCGATCTCGTTTGCAGACGGTTTAAAGGTTGCATACATTCAGCAGAAGATGCAGTGAAGCCGTTTGACTTTCCTTGGAAAGCACAGTCAATATTGTGCGAGGCTTTAACGGTCAAACATATGCATATTTTCTGCTCCAGTCCTCCTGCTTTGATAAAACTCAAGTACAGTAGATTCAGTAACATCTATCAAACATGGGGAGGCAGAGGGGGAGGCAGCATGGGGTGAGGAAGGGGAGGCGGGAGAACAGAAGCTGGGTTTCGCCACGGTACCGAGCGGTTATTTTATTGACGTGGGAAGACACAGGAAACGAGCTGCTTTCACTCTTGCATGTCGAGTCCTTCTGTTGGCGCGCAAATCCAAAACAATTTCAGATTTTGAGAAATACGGGGGCAGCTGGCGTTCCCACAGCCGCGCCGGAATTAGCCGTTTACGCGCTGCAACCCTATCTGCTCTGCACCTGGGCGGCGAGCATGGCAGGCCTGCACCTTTGACTCGAACACACACAGGCCACTGCTGTGTGTGTGTGTGTGTGTGAAAGAGAAGGAAAGAATGTACAGTATGTGTGTGTCATTGCAGGAAAACAGTGACTCATGCATCACCTCCCTGCATGTTTCTTTCTAGCTGTGAGTGTCATCACCATCAGGCTCTTAAAAACATGACGAACGGTTACAGAAGAAATTATGCTTTTGAATATTTTTAATGTTTTTGAAACCTTTTTATTCATCACATGCAAACATAATGTGCAATAATAAAAATAACAGAAATAGACTTTAGATTAGTACTTTATGTTTCTTGGTCTAAACAGAAGATTTAAGTTTAAATACAACCACGTTCTCATCACATCTTTATCAGTACTTCCCCTTTAAATCACTTGAAAGCTGCTCAACTGTGTAACACAACTAACCAGACTGCTATTAAATAAGTGAAGCATATTTATTGTCATGTACTGTAATGTAGATAAAAATCTGAAGAGAAATATCAGAATCCTCCTTCAAACTAAAAGTCTATAAAACCCTGTGAGGTTTTTCACTATCGGCGACTCGCACGTCGACGTTTCAGGTGTCCGTAACGGCGGTTGGCGGCCTGACAGCCAGGCGTGGTGAACAGCGGTGAGGAGTGAACATGTTGTCACTCGTGTTGAACATCTGACCTGGCTGGAACCTGCGGAGAGCGGCGCAGCTGAACAGGAGGCCGTCTGGATGGGAGAGGAAAGGGGGGGAGCCTTGGCTGTACATGCTTGGCTAGTTGCCCCGGTCCCATTGACCAGACAGCTGAACTAGTGAGGGAGGGAGGGAGGGAGGGAGAAAAGCAGGAAATGGACGGAGCTTCTGATTTTTTATATATATATAATAATAATATTGTGCACAGTTAACCCTCCGTCAGCCTCCGTCTCTGTCCATCAGCAGTTGTTGCCGTGGTGTTTCTGAATCTGTTTCCCCGGAGAGCATCTGTCAGCGGAAAAGCTGCGCGTGTGAGAGAAATAAATTCTGTTGTTGTTTTCCAGATTTTCTGATTGGAACAGTTTGTCAGAGGGATCAACAACCTCCGTCACAGGTGGTGCACACTGTTTCTGCTTCTGTCCATCATTTTCTAATCATTACTTACTGGGAACGATTCATTTCTCACAATAAATAAAGCTTGATTTTAAAAGCAGGATGATAATCTCTAATATCTCATATGTTTTTGAGTTGTACGTCTTACAGCAGGGTCATTACTTTGTGCCTTTGCATCATCTCATTTCAGCGGTTTAAGGATTTAGTTTTTTGTCGTCGTAACAGTCGACTGATTCGCTGCAGTTGGCCTTCATGCTCTGATTTGGAAACAGAAGTCGTCAGCTCCAATTTTGAATAAATGTGCAGTTATCAAAAGCCACAACTTGAGATTTATCTGCTTTCTACCTGCAAATGTAGCTGAAAAAGCTCGAGTTGATATAATGGTGTGTTTGTGTGTCTTTCCTCTTGTGCGACTGCCTCCGTCAGATCCCAGCAGGGGTGCCGCGGGTGGCCCCGCCTACACAGGGCCTGGTTCCAGCCAATCAGGTGCTAATGTGCGGGAACAGGAGAGGGCTGCCCCGACAGATGGCGTGCTGACCTGGAAAACCTGCCCCCTTTTCAGGGTTCAGCAGTCGGCAGATGACAGGTATTATTTCATAACCCAAAGACTGAAGAGAGGTTGGTGGTGGGACGAGTGTTTAGAGACCATCATTAATGGTGATTTCCTGTTGAGGTTTGTAAATGAACCCGTGATTATTGGTGTTTTCTTCACACACATATGCTGTGAACCGAAGGCCTTAAACATTATTTAGAACTGAGTTTTGTTGTCGACTTGTTTTCATTATTTTGTCATTTATATTCTTAGATTCAAGCAGCACGAGAATCTGTAAGAAGAAGTCTTAAATTCTGCTTTGTGACGGTGCAGATACCACACACACACACACACACACACACACACATTTATCCGAGTCTCCAACCAGCCATGTAACTCCGATGTCAGGGCAAATCTGTCTGGCAGAAAGTGCTTTTTGATGAAGTCGTTCATAAATTTTAATACAACATGTCAGCTAACATGATGTATAGACTGGCTGCTCATTCATATTTCAAACAGTCTGCCGTTGAGAAAACAGCAGAGTTGTACCTTTCTCTACCTTAAAGTGCTGCGAGCACGTCTGGTACACTGTGGGATTATACTATCAACCGTGTCAGGGAGCCAGCTTCCAGTAAAACCTCCAATAAATTAAGAAAATCTGATACATGCTGTCATGTAAAATATCTTTTAAGGTATAAATCATGTATTTCTACTCAATAATTAAATTATTTTATGAGCAGAAAAGTCCAAACTAATGAAATGACATTAACGAAACACAAAACGAGGTTTGACCAGACGTAGTTTCCACAAAGTTCTCGCCACGCTACTTTTCCTAACCTAACGCTTTGTATGAAAATGAGACACATTACGGTTTCATTAATTGATCCGGCTGCAGCTTTGAAATGTGGACATCGCTGAGCATCAGGAATTAGGACAGACTCTGAGGCCAATTAGGTGAGTCTCCGCCGCTTCCTCCGACGCATCTTAATCAATCGGGGCCGTCGGCAGGTGAAATGCCAGACGGAGTCGCTGGTCGCCGTCATGAATGCTAAAGGCGGCTTGGACAGTAATGCTATTCATGTCCAAATCATGCGGTGCATACAGCAAAAGGGGGCAGAGGCTAATAGTCTCTGATTGGCTGGTTTTACCTTCCACGATCCTCCGCCTGATCAGAAACGGGTTCTTCACTCAGTATGAGATACCACCTTTTATGAATATGAAAGAAGAAAAGATGCTGAGGGAATTATCCCCTCTCTCCATCCATTTAGAGAGTTTAAGATGAAACAAGCTGCATCCTTGATCAGAGTTATGTAACTATAATCGTAATATAAGGTAAAAACCACTATTAGTTCATTTCAATATGACTCTCAGTCTGTTATACTGCAGCCATATAATCCCTGGGATCTGCCTGGCTGACCATGTGGTGTGTTCAGATGTGTCCTGCCACTCTAAACCCTGTTGTAATCCCGCGTTCAGCCAGCATGAGCCTTAATTGAAATAATCCCTGCCGACGGACAGGGCGGTGCTGCAGAAAGCTGCAGCCAGAGCCAGTTTCATGATGGGTCCAGTTTAACCCACTGTGTGACTCTGACCTTTCCCTCGCTGCTCGCTGGGACCATCTGAACCCGTCCCAGTAAGGACATCTGGTCGGATACTGGGGAGGTCGTTTGATCCGCCTGGCTGGTCCCAGAGGCCTTTTAGACCCTCTCAGACGTACAGTACGACACCGAGAGCTGCTGCAGGCGGAGGATCATACATCATTTTAGGCTCTGGGAAACCATGATTGATAACTCTGCTTTCAGACAATAATTAATAAGTAATTATTAGTTGTGGTTTTTTATTTAGGTGACAAAGGTCAACACATTCTGTAATATAGATAAAGGCAAGTTTCAGCCCATTAAATATGTAAATAATAGATATAATGTTGTATTTCTATGCATAAACTCTTAAACTAAAAAAACCGACTGACTGTGAATGTTTTAACCCGAATCTTAAACTAATAAACTCTGAGACAGCATCAGACTAAAACAAGTAAAACCTACATTGTGTGTTATTTAAGATTTTAAACACATCCACTGTGTTTAAACTGCAGTGTTTATAATGCATCACCTCTGAATTATTATCCGCCGTGTGTTCTTCACTAATGAATGTGTTTCTCTCCGTGTATTTAGTTATTCTGTGTCTGAATGGGTCCGTCTCTGCCTCTTTTTCCTGCCACTGTATCTAAAACAGTGCATTAACATCTGCAGCCCATTTAGTGCTGCTGACACCAGGCTAATAACAGTGTGTGTGTCTGTGTGTGTGTGTGTGTGTGTGTGTGTGTGTGTGTGTGTTAGCGTGCAGCTTAAGCACCAGCCAACAAGCACAGCTGAAAGGTGTCACAGAGGCTCCTACGCCTCCTCTAACAGTTACTGATTCAGGGGGCGCTTGTTTTATTCTTCTCTTTCCTTTTTTGTGTGCGGCCTCAAGCTGCCGGCGTTAAAGGAACAACATTCAACACAAACACTTCATGTGTTCAACATCCAGTTGGTTGTTTCCAGTGCGGTTCAGTAGCTGTAATGATCGAGTTATTAGACGCAATCAAACGCATCAGAAGACGGACGCCACCAACACCTGAGGGACGAGTTTCATATCTGCACGTGAACGTGTACCGGTGTCCACACCCCTCTCGTACTCTTCCACTCTTTCCTCTTTCCACATTGTTATTTGTCCATTTCAAATTATTGATCTTTTACAAATATTTTTTCAAGGTATCTTAATTACTCGCAAAAGAAGCGGCGCCTTGGCCGGCGGACAACACAAATAAGTTAATTTGCATTTCTGTGTTGTGAGTGTTTTGGCAGGCGCTGCGCCGGTCCAGATTGTAACCCCTATTTCTGCCTCCAAAAACCTGCCTTGGAGGAGCGTCCACGGAGGGATTAGGGATTTAGTGGGGAAGGTAAGTGTGACTACAAGCTTTGGCTCGCCATCTGCTCCCCAGCAGAGTTGAGGCCAACCTGTGCAGCCTGCAGCAAAGACCTGGGCACTGTGCTAACTCTGGCTCGAGCCAACCTGGCGCCCGCGGCCTCAATCACCAACAGTCTGCTGATTAGTTGTAAGAAGCACTCCATATGCAGCAAAGTTTTTTTTTTCCTCCTCTCTGTCTGTCTCCTTCTCTTCCTTCCTCGCCTCCTTATGTATTCTCTCAACGCATTAAATAAATATGGATGTATGGAATTTTTTTTTAGGCAAATGGCGGATTGCCTTCGGTTGTCTGGCAGGGTGAAAATGAGCCTGTTCTTCCTCCCTCTCACCTCTGACAGAATACCAAGCCAGGGAAGGAAAAGAAGATGAAGAAGAAGAAATCCTGGCTGTCCTCCGCTCTTCTTCTCCTTCCCTCCCTTGCTCTCTTTTGCCTGGCAGCGCCAGGAGACAGATGACAAGGGTTTGTGGCCGTCTCATCACCCCTGGGTGGGTATTTTCTAATTTATTTAACGGCAGCTTATTAAAGAAAAAACAAGATGAAGAAGAGGAGGAGGAGGAAGAATAAAGAACACAGGCGGAAGGCAGGTCTCTCGCCCCAGCGGCCAGGCGAGTCAACCCAGCCAAGGAGGAACCAGCGAAGAAGAAGAGGAGGATGCACCGACTCCCCTGGTAGAGATACCCGAGAAGATCAAACGACACCAGAAGAGCAGGAGGAGAGAAAGAAAAACACAAGAAACATAATGCTCATTATTAAATTGCAGCCATTCCTGTTGCCAGGAACCTATTTCTCAATATTAATTATTCATATTTTATTTCAGTAATCCAATACTCAGGTGAGAGGGGCTGCTTGTGATAAAACATGTAATTTTGAAGCTTAATGGCAGCAGGGCGGCCTGAGCGAGGGATTAGAAACAGAGAATAAATCACTAATGGCTGCGCCAACGTACAGCGGCTTGAATCCGTCTTGCTTTGTGTTTACTCGTGTTTTATTGCTCCGCGTTGCTCCGAGGGAAACACTTTGAGATGACCTTTCTCCAGAAGTTGAGAAACACCACCGCGAGAGGGGGGGGAGACAAATAAAAGATCACACTTTCCAGGCAAAATAGGACAGTGTAATTTCCTGATTTGTCTAAACAAAGAGTTCATCAGCATCTTTCTCTCTTCCCCTGGCTGACAATGAGTATACACAGGCAGCGAGCGGAGCAGGCCTGACATATTTGCAAATGCACACATGGCCTGATTCATACAGATTATGTTTTTCAAGCAGAATAGCACCATCACTTACCTTTGATCCGATTAGCTTGATTCTCTTCCTTCTTTCGTTGTCTCTCCGCTGCATGAAATTCATCTGCTTTTCACCCCAACAGCTCGCAGAAACACTTCATGATAATAACAATTTATGGACTTGCAGGAATTTGGGGGGAAGATTATAAACATACAGCGTTTTTGTCAGCTAACTGTAAAGCCAGAGGCTGTCGTCTTTATATTTTATGCTCCCACATAAATGTCTCTGTCATCCCTTCCCGATCGCTCGTAGACAGGCTAACAGTGCAGGAGGCATCTGCTCCGTCTTCACTATAGAGGGAAAAACATGAGACATGTTTGCTTTTGCATACCGTAATGTTTATTATAATCCAAAGACGGATATTGCACAACTGAATCATTTCCTGCATGCATTAAATAACAGTTGAACACATTAACATCATTAACGTCAGCTGAAAAAAATGGGTGCTGCTTTGTAATAAGTATTAAATAATGACTTTATAAATGGTTAATATTATTTAGGTTTGGGTTGCCAAGTTGTAAAAAAACCCCTTTGGCTAATGTTTACTCTTTATATTTGGTAATAATGCAGTTATAAATGTAGCTAATCAATAGTAAATGACTTATTAAGAGTATAACCAAAACATGTGCATGTCCTATATCTTCAACATGTCACACACCAAAGGTCAGAGGTCATCGCTGTATATATATTTCATGCTGTTGTGTCGACTATAAGCTTTAAAATGCGTTTTTTGAGGTGAGGCGGGCGGGCGGGGCAGCATTTAGCCTTACAAGAAAAAAGCCAATTAGGTCACAGAATATGCACACATCCTGCATGCTCTCTGGTCTCCCGCAATTTGGACTATAAAAAAAAGAAAAAAAAGTAAAGGTCAGCCGCGTTAGTCAGATTGCGCTCGACAAATTCTAAAAAGGCTCGCTGGTCACGCCGAATGTATTCCCTGCAACATAATTAGCCCCCTCAATTCCCTGTTGTGCCAGGCTACCGGGTGTCTCAAAAGCCCCACCCCTTCCCCCAAAATGCCTTTCACCTCTGCTTGCTCAGTAGTGATGCCCCCCTTCTCCTCCTCCCTTCCCTTCCTCTCCCCTCTCACCGCTCTATCACACATTGTTGCTACACTAAACTTGCTGCAGATGCGGTCGGCTGATGCATAAATTAGTCATCAACATTAGCATTAGCCGGCGCGTGGCACCCGGTGCCAACTGCTCTCCGAACGGCCATAAAAGGTCATGTTTTGATGACTGAATGCCACACAGGCACCTTGGCTCCCCGGAGGAGGGTTCCCCAGGTGCACGTGAAAGGTTAAAAATTACCTACCCGCCACCGCCTGTCTCTGGCGAAGGAAATAATTAGGGGGTTTTTAGGGAGCGGCAGAATGCCTGGCTGTCAGATGACAGAGCGTTACCTAATGGTCGTATCTGGGGAAGAGTCAACCGGCCTGTCATTCTCTTGACAGGACAAATGAGCATAATGGTGGCAGGGAAATGGGCGCCTGTTCCCCCTTTTTTACAGCCAGGGAGGTGGGGAGCAGGAGGAGGAGGAGGAGGAGAGGGGTAAAATGGCAGCGCCTGAGCTGAATAACACAAGGACGTTAACCTTTTGCATAAATCTGTTAACACGTGTATGAGTGGTGTTTAAAGTGAGTCTTGATGCTCTGCTACAAGGTGGCCTGAGCCTGTTGGACCTTTTTCATGCAAACTTATATCAGTTCTGCAGCTGCAAGAGAAAATAAAACCCAACCAACACACACGTGGGTCTACATCTGATAAATAACAGATAAAGTACAGTACAGAGGTCAAAGACAGTACAATAGAGGTCACAGGCAGGAGGAGACGAGGAGCAGAGCCTCAGGTTAATGAGGGCAGCAGAGTTTGCATGAAACAGGCAAACAAGCAGCACCTGGACCTCGTTAACTCACCTGTGGGAGCACCTTGGCTCTCCTCAGTAGGTGGTGAAGCCAGTGAGAAGCACAAACAAACAAACCAAACGTCCTCCTGTTTGTTTTACACACAGGTGTAAAATGACCATGGTGTTAAGGTGTGTATGTGCTCTTTGTCTATCATGCAGTAAAATGTATCTGAACACCAGCCAACAGAGCAAAGCACTACTGTAGTGATCCTTATATATAAGCTTTAACCCCCCGTTTGCTGCTTAAAATGTAAAGCGAGAGGTTCACGTCCTTCTGTAGCGCTCCGACACTGCCGGGGTTGGCGGGTTAAGTTCACCACAGCAGGGCTCTTAACAAGCTGCAGTTCAACAGCAGAGTTCAAGCTCCAGTATGAACTTGCCGACAGTGTCGGGGGTCAAAGGTTAATCTGTGTTGAAAATGCATCCTTTCTCAAAAAAACAGTATATTGATGCACAGAACAAACGGCCTGTTATCTTCCTACAGAGCCAGTCGCCACTGATGGAAGACGCTGCAGCAGCTTCCAGGTGCTTCACGTCCGCTGGTACCAGATATCCAGCCTTCATGCTGCTGCTGACGGCCTCCACATCGCACATGTTTGGGTAAGACGTGCTCTACATCTACTGTCTCAACCTCCTTTTGAATCTGATATTTGACCATAAGATGCTGTAATAAATCACTTGATCAGGTGCTGCTGCTCCTCTGATCAGCCTCAGACGTCTCACCGAGCCTCTGAGGTGCTCTTTCCCCCCGACACCGCTGTCATTTCTGTATTCTTCCTCTGCCACATCCTGCATGCTAACAGAGGGGTTATTAACATAACAAACTTAAATGCCCTATATAAATAATATGTTCACAGAAATGCAAACCTGTTCAGCTGACACTGTTTAGGCAGCGCCTCCAACATCTGTTTATGAGCACTTTGCCTAATGATATCATCCGATATCATTAACTGTGGCAGTGCGCGCCGCAGCAGCAGGTGCAGCTGTTTATTCCCCCCACCGCCACCCCCTACACACCTCCCCAAAGCACACACACACACACACACACACACACACACACACACTCTGAAGAGAAAAGACTTTCACAGTCTCCAACACCACCACCAACCCTTCCCTCCTTCCACCCTGCGAATCGCCAAACCGCTCATTAGGACAATTTTCCTCAACAAAAAAAGCGGCCCCTATGATTTCAATCTGTATATCACCTGTAATTGTAGTTTTTAGCGAGAGCCTGATTCCATACATTTAGCGGGAGTAAAGTGCGACTGCGGGTGCGAGCACTGAAAGCACGCCTCTCGCTGCGGCCGCCAGCTGCAGAGGCTGTTTTTAGATGGCAGCCACTTTCCGTGGGGAGGCTCTCGCAGGCCTCGCCGTGCGTGTTTGTGACTGTGTTTCTGGGGGAGGTGGGGGCGGAGCTTGGCGGGCCCCTGCTTTGTTTCCTGACTTGGTTTGCTCTGTTTAGATGCTGGAAATTATAGAAAATTATTGAAATTATTATTTCTGGCAGCGACAATGAGCCGCGTGCTTCCTCTTCCTGACCGGAAGGCCACGTTCAGGGTCTTCACAGGTTCTCTGCAGCCTGATTTGATCGTACGCTGCTGTAATTAGTCAGATGGTCGATTCAAATGTTGTGCGACACAGAGCGATCTGTTGCATTAGCACTGTACCCGCAGCGATTACAGTATTTATAGATCCAAAACAAACAATGCATATGGCAAAATGTTAACTGGCTCTGACTTCATTTTTATTTCGGGGAAAGAAACAAAATTAGAGCCGTCAACGTCTCTGTTGTCACACGCTGGAATGAGCTTCTTTATTTTTAACACGTTTGTAGAGTGTTTTCGACTGGATCAGGTCAAAAAAGATTTTTATTAATTTCTGTATGATTCTTTTAACCTTTATTTAAACATGAAATGATTGAAAGTAACATTACGTCCACAGTAATGGATTAAATAATGAAAAATAAGCCATAAAAATACTTCAGTATACTTTTTATATTAAATTAATGAGCGATGATGTGGTAACTTATTCGAGTCTCTGTTCCTCTTTTGAAAACTGCAAACATCGTGTGTGTTTTTGCATTTCTTCTTCTCCATATATCTGAGATCTCTCGCTCTGACAGTTTTACCCAAAGACGAACCCGTTGGCACCCAGAGGAGCAGTTTTATTTGCAGGCAGAGACCCCGACACTGAACCTGCTCTGAGCACTGAGGCCCAGCAGGGATCACACACACACACACACACACACACACACACAGTGATGCAGTGTGCAAACAGTTTCTCATATCGACACACATACGACTGATCGTATGTATGTGAACATGAAAACACACAACCACCACACACTCCTCCTCCTCCTGCTTCCAGCTGTTCTCTAAATGTTGATTACACAAGACACCGCTGGGAGCTTCCTCCTCCTCTTCCTCGATCCGGTAGCCGGGCGATTCCCCCTCACAAGAAGCCTGAGCAGGACCGGCTGACCCGAGGTGCTCGGTGACCCGGGGTTGGGGGTCCAGAGAGGTCTGCGGCCCCGGGGCCTCTTGGCTCTCCTTCCCCCTTCTCTTCCTCCCCTTCGCCGCTCTCTGAGCAGCCCATCTCAGGACGGGAGACACGGGCAGAGACAGCAACGGCCCCGGGACACAACACAGAAATAAAAAAAATTAAAATCATAAAACTCCTCCACTGTCGAGACGCTCGGGTAACTTCGTGTCAAGTGAAATGTAGACGGGGGAGAATTAGGGTGAGATGATGTTTATTCAAGGTGATTTTTGTTCTGAGGAAACGTGAACGTTTACAGGCGCATTTATCCAGCAGGAGAAGATTAAAAGTAGACGAGAATACTTTTTATCAGTCTGAATCACCAAGTGGAGCTCAAATAAAAGTGAAATATGTTCAGCGTGCTGTAACTAGTAGTTGACTACTGTGTTTAGTAACCAAAAGGCATTTTTATTGACATTGTAAGTGATTTCTGGCTAAAGTCCTTAAAAACGTCCAAACAGTCAGGAGATTTAGTGTCTTCATTTTGACCCGCAGCGTCCTGATGATTTTAAAGAAAGTAGGACTGAGAGAAAGTTGATGCCATTAAGATAAAGTCAGGACTGTTGCACCTGGTTGAGTCATCAGACTGATGTTTGGTTGTTTCCACCCACTCGGTCTCCGTATGTAAAGCCGTGCAGTGAACATCTTGGCACGACGGCGTGCAGCCACTTAATTTTCACTTCACAAATTTCCTAATGGGGAAACTAAAGACGTCGCTAAGCTTCAGCAGCCTTAGGCACGAGACAGCGGAGCTAACGTTCAACTTAATGATCGACTCAGTGCTGTTGTCAGAGTGCAGAAAGGAAAGGAAAAGACAAACTTTAGTGTCTTTTTTTTTTTTTTAGATGTGATTTTGAAAAGGACTATTGTTGTAAAACTGAAGTGATAAAAGAAAATTACTTATATCCTAAGTCTATCTACAACATTAGCTCCTTGTTCCTTTATTATTTACATAAACCACTGATTCAGACCATTCAACTCAACGGCCAGGTACCAGGTATCAGCCAGGTATCGAGCAGGTATCAAGGACCAGGCCTTCCTCTTCTGTAACGTATGCTCGCTGTGCGTTGACTCGTTGATTTCTGGCGGCCTTGTTTAATTAGCTGGATGTGTGTGTGTACTACATATTCATCAGCTGCATATTGATGTTGTAATTGATTCAGAAGAATTTCAATGACTTTCTGATTTGTGGGAGGAGGAAGATGTGAGGTTGCTGCGGTTACACCTGAGGAGACGCGCCTCGGACGGTGTGATTTCTGTCGTTTTTCAGAGTAAAAAGAGGACGAGGGGGAACGTCGGTGGCTTTGTTGCTCCTCTTTCACAAGTAAATTACACATTTAGGATTTATTAAGACAAGAAACAATCTTCAAATAGTGAATCCGTGGAAGCCTCTGTGGAGATGTGCTCATTACTCCGTAGCCCCGGGCCATGTTCACCACCTCGAATGCATCCTTTTTTTCTTTTTCTTCCTCGCCGCTACATTTCCTTGCCTGATGTCGTAATGTCACAGCGGTTCGTTCAAAGCTGCAGCAATGATTTGGGCTCCCAGCAGGTGCCGCCCCAGTGTCTGTTCAATTATTAAAGTGAGGGCCACATGGATGCATTACAGCCGCCGCACCCATTAGATAAAAAGACGACGGCTTTTGGCATGCTGCATATTTCCTCTCTGCCGCTGCTGCATATTTCCTTTCTTGTTGCTGCTTTTTATTTTATTCATCACTCAAGATTTTTTCTTTCTTTTGGTGCACATGGAAATATTAAAAAGCCATTTGTTCCCTTTCAGTGTTGTGGGCACAAGAGCTATCGTGATCTTTTTGATTCCCTCTCGTCAATCCGAGGTCATGTCTGCTCCTTTTAGGTCCCTTTGCTCTTGTTAACTTCCCAGCAGCCCCCCCGTCGCCCTAATCTATCCATGACAACCATGTTGCCATGTTGATAAATAAATCATGTGGCAGACGTGAAGTTAAATCTCATCCCTTCCTCTTCTCAGATGTTCTGACTTTGACGCTGTGATGACCAAAGTCCAGAGCAATTGTTGGAGTCATCATCGGTTTCGCCACCTATGAATTCTTTATCTGTTATTTCTTCTTCCTTCCTCACTCAGAAACTTTTCCTTTTTTGTGTAAAGATGTCTGAGTGAGTGCTGGAAGAATGCAGAAGTGCACTGACGAGGGTCAGATCTGCACGATGATGAGGAAGTCGAGGCGGAGGCGGTGTGCTCTCTGAGGAAAGGTTGAGAACAGGTTTGTGTGTGTGCACGGCAAGAGAAGAGAAGAAACTACACGTCTGTTGTATGATCGTGTTGAATACATCCTACATGTCAGAAAGGTGATAATTTGACTTGATGTTTATTGATTCTGTAGTAGGTGGTGGTCATTTTCTAGAGTTAAAACCCAGTACTGGATATAATTATTAATCATCAGGTTTCTTCAGCTGTTGCGATGAGCTACTGGTTCAGTTTGAGTTGGCTTCAAGTTTTCCACCTGTTCACTGTAAACTTGTTTCTAGTTCTTTCTCCTCCTTGATCGCTTCAGTCTAAAAGCTTTCATTCATTATTTTCATGCACATTATGCTCTTTATAGTTTGGAAAAGACTCAAATTCAGACTTTTTCTTCCTAATAGTCAACCGTGTCTCTCTCATCTTTTCAAGTGAAGAAACAAAATAGTGTAGTAATATCAGGCCACACATGCAACCCTACACTCCCACACCCCAACCTCTCCTCCTCCTCCTCCTCCTCCTCGTTTGATTCTTCGCTGTGTGTTCTGTACATGCCAACAAATTCTAATTGCACCCCACACTCTTTTCTTCCCACCGATGCTGCGCGCTTCGTGCCACCAAATTCCTTGTGTGCTAATTAGGCACGCAACCACGGTGGATACACTCCTGACAGGTGCTGCTGGCCTGCCGGGGTCACACACACACACACACACACACGGCGAGAGACACTCGTGCTCACAGCATTAAAAATAAATGGAGAGAGGAGAATAACGAGAGAGGCAAGACGTGTTAATTTCTAGCTTCCATCTGTTATTACATAAGCACTGCCAACAACTACGCATCTCTGGAAGAACGGCGAAAGGGGAAAGAGAGGAAGAGAAGACGGAGAGCTGAAAAAAGCCAAACAACAGCCATAACTGAAGTCCTCCTGCATGGAAGAATAATTCCTCGGGGAGGCCAGCGGAGTAGAAATCAGATTGATCAGATTCATTTGAACGGTTCGTTTCCAAAATGGTGTGAACGCATAACCTGGTGTTCCTTCCTCAAATGTGGCAACGGAAATGTGGCGCCTAAAATGTTTGCTGCTTCGTAAGTTGAGGCCTCCAGAGAGCAGATATGTTCAGAAATGTTTGAAAGTGAGTTTTAACTTTGTCTTGTCTGCAAACAAGTTTGTAAAAGAGAGAAAGTGAAAAAAAAAAAAACCCACAAAAGTAAAATTTTACGCGGTTGTGTTGAATCAAGATGTGCAAAGTCCATGACGGTTGCAGCTTTTCCATCCGAATCAACCAACGTTCATTACAAAAATGCAAAGAATAAAAACACACAGTCAAAAAACATAATATATTCTCCTGTTCACACTAGATCCCAATAATAATGCACTTATAATGTAAGTGATGGGAGTCCACGATCCTTCTGCTGCAGCTCGACAGGAAACAGACACAAAGACTAACATGTGGCAGATATCCAGACATGCTGAAGCCTCGTATGAGCTTCGGATCAACTTTTAAATGCATGTTTGCACATCACTTCCGTTGTAAATATGAACACATTGTTCATTTGTTTAACTTCCTGACTGTTGCCCAATCATCCTACGATCCTCAACATCAGCAGAAACATTAAACCTGAGCTTCTTAGATGCTATAAACGTGATCCGCTCCATCGCTGCAGGTCAGACCACTCTCAGGTATTTATAGTGAACATTTTATCGTCACGTGACTGCTGACGTATGATACGGCTGCTCCAGCTGTCCCCTGTGTAAGCCCATAAACTGTGGTGTCGACTCTGCTTCTGTCTTTCTGTTGTTGAAGCATTAATTCATTATAGATGGATGTAATACAATGAGAAAGTTTGACTGGTACTGTATAAAATATAGGCCTTAAAATGAATATTCTTTTTTTCCATGAATTTTAGCAGAGTGATCTACTTCTGTTTTATTTTTAAGATCAACATTTTCCAGCAGCTCTTCCCCCGCTGAGACCGTCCTGTAAAAATAATCCAGTGACAGTGAAGACGTACCGTTTGTCATCTAACAAAAACATTTCCCCGTCTGAGGAACAATGGGACGAGGCGAAAACAAAGCGCGCTGAGGAGTGACGAGCACTGCGTCCTCCGCTGTGTGTTTGGGTTCGGGGATCTTTTCCACCGCCGAGGCCCGAGACGTGTTGACGTCCTGAGGTGGCGTTTGCTTCCTGTCGGAGACGGTGAGCGCCGGTGCAGCAGACAGGAACTCTGCCTTTGTTTTTCTGGACAGAAAGACACCAGGAGAGGCTGTGAACGTCTTGTATGTTTACGGGGACGGTTCGGATTCTTTCCCAGGGCGGAGGGACGGTACTGTCAAGACACTCGCTGCCAGAATACACACACGTCTACCATAGATCTCTGCAGCGTTTCAACACTCCTACAGTGATGTATTTTGGAGCACAAAGGCCTGTAGCCGTTCAGTCTCTAACCAGCAGTGTGGGAACACACGTTATAATTGTTTGTTCAATTATTTTTCTTGGACGCTGCACCTGCACTTCACCAAGTGAACTCCTGAGACCGAAGCGCAATTAAGCCCTTGTGGAGCAGCGCTGACGCCTGTTTCAACAGCAGGGAGGGAGTCAGATAAATACCTTTTTAATGCTCAAGGTAACAAGCAAAGGGTGACAGTGAGAAGGCTCACAGGGAGCAATTTCCTATTTATGTGTCTTGTGATTTGACCTCCGTCTTGACAGGGTACCAGGGTTTAATACCGTATCTGTCCTGCTCTCTAATCGAGGCCCATTACAAATGTTCAGCAGGCTGGAAGGATAAACGAAGGCAGCGAGTTGTTCTGACTGCTGTTAACGCCCTCTGAAATGTTTTCTGAGGTTTAAAAATTTCACGGATAAGTAGCTCAGATATTTGCAGAAATCGCAAATTGTGTTTTGTGACCTCCGCTGGCCACTTTAATGAGAGTTTTTGCCAAGTGAAGTGCAGAGGTGTGAAGCTGTTTCACAGGAAAGAGACAAGTTTGCAGTCCAGCAATGATTAAAGCGTGAGAAAACATGCGTTTGTTAACAAACTGAACTTTCAGAAATAGTTTACAGTTTTGTGACGAGACCAAAAGCCAAACTGAACTTCATCTAGAAAAGTGCACCTCGCTACAAGCCACCGAGACACAGGAATAAAACGAGCTCTGCTGCAGCCTGCATCTAGACCTGGCTTTAAATTAAGACGTATAAAGTCGACCAATCGGTCACTTTATTTGTCCCTGATTGGCAGCTGCTGAAACATTGACTACTGAGTGCATCAACACGTTATATTTGGTTCCAGCTTTTTAAATGTGAGAACTTGCAGCTGTATTTCATAGTAAACTAATATATTTATTCAGTCAGTCGAGGAATTGTCAGATTTCCGGCCGTCCTGCTATCCGAGACCTATAAGTCTTTTTAAAAGGATCATCTGGCGATCAATCATGTCTCAACTCTGTAAACTGTCTGTCACACTGATGTCTGTTTTGACCATTTACATTCACAACATATTTATGGCTCATTCTGCAGGTCGATGGCAGTCACACAGCTCTCATCCCAGCATGCATACCTCCCTGTATGCTTTCCATGCTCACCGCCCTGCATGCATTATTCACAGCCACATTAAAATACCGGGCTGAGAGTGAGAGTTGCATGTTAAGGCAGCTGAATCAGGGAGGTGCCGTCACAACAGCTGAAAGTGTCTGTCACAGAGTTATAACTTTTTTTTTTTTTTCCCATAGTTCTCCGGCAGTGCAGCTGCCTAAATGAGAGGGATTAAGTTAACTCCCTGCTTAGAGGAAGAGCAGGCCCTGGATTAGGGCACTGGGCATGGACACAGAGAGCATTCAAGCAAGAGCCACAGCTTTTTAAAAAAGAGACGTGGGGGAGAGAGGAGGCAGCGGAGCACAGCCCTCGCAGGGACCGACGGCTGAGTTGCTTGAACAAATACATTGACAAGTGTAGCGCCGCGCCGGCAACATGGAAAAGTGTGTCGGAGCAAACAGGGGGAACATTGGCGGACACGCCGACAATCACAAATGCCTTTTTTTCCCTTTTTCTTCTTTCCAACTCTCATCCCTCCATCATCTGTCATAACCTAAAAACTGAAGACAGCAGTAATATGACAATAACATCTTCCCCATATTGATGATATATTGACCGGCCTTCGTTTGTGGAGATATTAGTGTTGTATAGAGGTGATTAACTTCATAATCCGTTCATCTATAAAGATGTCGTCACAGTTTCCTGGTCTCCATGGTGACGTCATCTTTAGTTTTCTGTCGTATAAGACCTGGTTATCTGAGAGTTGATTGACTAGTGTGTCATATTCTAGTTAGATGAGGTAATCAGATTAGATTTATTCAAGCTTAATTCGGGGTTTGATGGAATTGACTTTGCATGTGACTTTGAAGCCTTTTGAGTCTTAGATGATTATTATTATGTATGTTTACAACATGCAACGTGATTTTTCTTCATCTGTTAGTCATTCCTGCCTCCCGTGGTACCAAGTCCAAGGACATAATCAACCATTGACTGAGTTTATTCTCAGGCGTCTTACTGGGGTATTGATTAAATATATCAAGGTATTGCAAAATCACACATAATCATTAATATTCAGCGCAACAAGCTCCACTGTTGTGCAGTTTTGGTTTTTTTTTAATTCTTGTGGTGATCGTTGTGGTATAATGTTTACACCTATTCTCATATGTTCTTCCAGTGATATTGGAAGCTAAACCTGTTTTCTGAGGTCTGAAAAGCTCTTCATAGGGAGAGGAGAGGAAAATAAAAAAAAAACCTGGGAAGCAGTGGAGATGAGAACAGGTGGTGAAACAGTGTGAGAAACACGAGGGAGAAAAACAACAGACACCTGCTCATGAAACCCAACCTGGTTCCTCCATCACATTCCAGCAGAGTTGAGCTCAGACAGCGGCTGGTGGAGGATTCACTGAAACCACACATTGAGCTTCATGTTTCTGAAGCTGCAGTCACTGATTAACCTGAAACAGGAATAAAACATGTCATTCAGCATCTGAAAGACGAGTGACATGAGCCAAATCCCAGCATGTAGCTGGATATTTGAGTAAATAATTAACCGCCTCCGTCGTCTTCTTCTTCTCTTCTCTTTCTGGCTGCAGGGATGTGAACCAGACCTCCGTCATGTCAGCTCCGTGACATCAAAGTGACCGAGACGCCGCAGCGAGCCGGCGATGACGGATGTCTTTTTGTCTTCTGCAGTCAGGCCGCGTCGTCTGGCCCGCGGACGAGTGTAATTGCGCCGACAGGTGACACATATGTGGAAACCAGAAGATGATGGGAGACTACTTGGATCACATGACCTGCACCTCACATGCCTCCTCCAAGTACTGTAAGTGTCTGAAGAGTTTCACTGTGACATCAGATGACATTTAGGAAACTAAAATCCTTCCTGATATTCATCATAAACCGTCCTGATGCTGATAAAACACCAGAATGTACAACTTCAACCAACAAAAGATAAAAATTAGTTTTAATGTTGAATCAGGAAAAAGATGAAGGTACAGATGACGCATATAAACACATATAAACATATAATATGTCTTATATCAGGTATAATAAAACAGGAAAGGGTCTGTTATTTATCCTTTGATTGTTCAGGCTATTTGAACTTTTTCTTTTCTTTTTGGACAGTAAACTGACCTCTGAGGAGGTTTTCTAGCGTTCACTGAAGTATCACATTTCACTGCAGCCTAATTATGAGCAGTTCCCCTTGAATTATCCTCTGAACCTTGACAGTAAAGTATGTTTGTATTTTGCTTGACAAACTTCAGAGAAACTTTGCTGACTTTTCTTCGTCATCTGTGGCCCAATTAGCAAACAAATTCTTCAGCATACAGTGAAAGCTAAAAATATAAAAATATATATTCTTGTAGGTGGATCATTAGTTGGAATAAATGAAACCTCCCCGATGCTGCGTCCTTACACCCCGACTGTTTCAAAGGACAGCGGCTTGTTTTCTGCTGTCAAATCCCCTCGTTGTTTATTAGTCGGAGCGTCTTCAATGGCCGCAGAATCCAATCCTGAATCTTCGCCCCAGCTTTTCGTCTCAAACACATCTAAGCCGGCGAAGCTTGTGATAGCCCTCGTCTCCTCTAGACAGAGCAAAAGGCCCACAGGCCGCAGAAGGAGATGCAGCTCAGTCGGAGCCCAGGGGAGGCTCGATCCGGTCCTATTTGTCAGAGCTTTCCATCGCCGGGCAGGCTGGGAGGCGGTGGGGGGGCTCTAATGTACTTCTGCCGTCTTCCTCCCCGCGTGAGTGTTTTCTGTTTGGCTGCTGTCACTGAGAAAAGACACATAAGTAGCCGCTGTGTATCTTTTCCACACACACTCGGTGGACGGAGCGATATGCTCTCCAGGGCTGAGAATCTTCTCCTCTCTGTCTTTATCTGCTGGTAAATGTTGACAGACCAGTGAACCTTGATGTCGGACAGTGACAGGCTTAGCTGTTTTCTAAAGTGTTGGGGTGAGAAAAAAAGAGAAACAAAGGGGCCTCTGGTGTGGTGGTTAGCCATCATGGCTGCTCAGCTCAAGGAGCATCCCGGCTCCACGGCGGAGGCGGGCGGAGGCGAGCGTTCAGCTGCGCCCGGGTCGGCCGCCTCACAGACCATTAGGGAAATGGCTGAAGGGTTCTCGTGTTTCAAACCCGGCTGCACTGTTCAAATTAATGAAGGTATGTCGGCGTATCGGAGTTGATGTGTGTGACGAGCGAGGCCCCAGTACGAGGATGCTCAGGACACGATGAACTCCAGTAGAAGCTGAAGAGACTGTTGTCTTTGTTTGTGCTGCAGTTGTTGACTTCGCTCTCAGTTTTTAACTTTCAGATAATTATAATTATATATATTATATTATAATTAAGGCCATAAAACGACCACGCGCTCAACTGACGAGGGATCAAAAGTAATGTGTGTATATATATATCTGATATGAATGTTTGATTTTTAAAATTCATAACGGCCGTCAACTTACAACTTAGTGTTAATATTCATTGATCCCTTGAGGCAAAATATATCAAACTGCAGAAATAATCAGACGCGGCTAATATGAAAGATAATGTTTGGTTACAGAGCAGAGAAACTGTCCCACTGTGGCTGGATGTTTGTGCTAGATAATCATACACCAGTATCTACCTGTATCTGGATATCATATTAAACCTGTCCTCAGTCAGACTCTGGTCCGAGTCGATCTCGAAGCTCCGAGTTGAGCAACATCTTCCTGACCCCTGAGAAGCAGCCGCATTAATCCCACGCAGACAAATGAAATCCAACATGAAAGCGTGTGAGAGCATCTCATGATGTTTTTTAAACCCACCAGCTGCAGTTCAGTCTGCGGCTGGAAGTGTCACCGCCGCTCGCCTCTCCTTGTTTGATATGCTTCCCCTGCATCTTTTTCCCCCCCCCCGTCTCCACTTCCTGTGGGAACTGCGTTTGTCGAGCAGCGTTTCCCCTGACGATCCCGATCGGGTCACGTCTGAACAACCCGACAACGCGACAGTCCATGAAGACACAAAGACACAAAGGTGAGGACAGACAATGAGGTGCGGCGTTGGCGGGGTCCTGACCCACCGGGGCGCTGAGCTTTGACGGTGACAGCGTCTTCCGCACCGACACATCAGGAGGAACAATGGAGGCCGAGCCTGGAGGATGTAACTAAGCAAATTAAACCCGGAGTCATCGGGGCTTCTTTGAATGAAGACGAAATGTGTCACACACCTCTGTGTGGTAGCGCCGCGCCTCTGACGCCGCCTTCAGGGACTCGAGAGAAGATTGGATTTCACGATGTGCCCTTGAAGGAGACTCAGTCCAAATGTGGGTTTCCTGTCAATGAAATTACACAACTATAATAATATAATATATATTATAATATATAACATTATAAAACGTGTATTAAAGTCAGGTGATTAGGGAGAATTAAATGTAATGACCTCTGAACCCGTTCTCATGCACTCGCAGTGGAAAAACAATCAGGTCGTCTTTTCTTTTCTTTCACACCGCTGGTTAAACTAAAGCTGAGCTCATCGTTTCTCCTCCACATCCTGAAGGAAGCCGTTTTCTCCCCTCGTCCTCACACACATTTCCAGGCCTGTCCACTTGTTTTTCCTCTTTTCTTTTTTTCTTTCTCTCCCTCCATCTCGGGGAATTCGCTTCACTTTAATTGTTTGACAGTTTCTTCCTGCCTTTATGCCGCGGCCGCAGAAGGTGCTGAGGATTTTTTCCTCCTTTTTTGAGGCATTAATAACCTTCCGCTCGACTGATTCCCCGGGGCACAACCTCATTATGGCTTATAGGCAGAAAAAATAAACTCTGTACCTCCTGGCAGCTTTTTTTCTCTCCTTTTCTCAGAGAAATGAGGAGTCGGTGTAAAGTGCCTGCTTATAAAGTACAACACATGTCCAGGCTGTTATCTGTGTCCATGACAGAGAGAGACTGGCTGCTGTTGACGGCAGTCTGCACTGGGTGGCAGCACTGTGGGTGAGATCACACAGGAGGTGGAGTAGAGGCGGATTCAGTTTGGACATCTGTCTGAAAGAGACACGTCTTTATTTTGAGTTCAGATGTCAAATATTCTGTTCATAGCTCAAATATATTTAATTAATAATCACATAAAACAAAGAAAAGAACGTAATACTCACATTTTAGGAGCTTAAACAGTTTATTTCTGCTTGATAGATGATTAATCGATCAGAAATATGTTACAGGCGTGTATTATCAATGTTAGGATCCAAATAGTGAAAGAACAGAAACTAATCAACATATGTATGTATCTATGGCAACGTGAAAACTCAGATCTGATGTATATCAATCATGTGATTCAGGTGAAAGCTCTGGGAATGCAACAGTAGTAAGGGCACCTTGAGTTGGGATTGTTTAGTCAATACTATTTAAACCACTGAACTAATATATCTAAAGGTTTAAAGTGAACTTTAATGCTTTTAGAGAATATTTCACTCGAGGTAAAAGCTGAATGTGTGGAAGCTTTTCATTGATTAACTCAGTGTGAAACATTAACACATAAATTACTCAAAAGTTTAAAAACTTAGTTGAGATGTAAACTGCGTCTCCAGTAAAGCATCAAATCTTCAGAGAAATCGCTTCAGTATTTTCTTTATTCAAACTGGAAGCCGGCCAGTCGGCTGCAGTCGGAGGTCAGGGCCCGACGCCGGCGCCCGAGGGCAGCCGGGCGGCGGCAGGTCGAGTCAGAGTACGTCCTCGTTGACACGGAGCAGGAAACGTGCCGGTTTAACACTAGAAAGGCCAAACGTGTGGTCGACTGCCAGCCGCTTTGAAACATTACAAGTGAGAGATTTCAACTTGTGAAGCATCACCTCTGACTTTGTGGAGGACCTGCTGACCCGTTGACCTCCACCGTGACCTTCGCTTATAAACCTGCTGCCTCACAAACTCATTTCTGCCTGAAATAAAGAAACATGAGCAGAAACTGTTCTGAGTCTGTATTAAGATGGACGAGTGTCGTCTTTCACGCTCCGGAAACGCGTCCCGCTGCTTCAAACTGACGTCCAGCTGAATTAATGTCATTTCTTTAAATAAATGACAGGACACTCATCTAATAGTCCATAAAACATTATGAAAATGTAGAATTTATCCTGATAACACTCAAACAAATGAAGGGGAAGTGTTTTTTATGCATGTTTCTAGACGACGAGCACTAACACAAAATGACTGACGGTTTTATTTGATGCAGAACTCTACAAACACTCCCTCCTCCTCGTCCTCGTCCTCCTCCTCCTCGTCCTCCTCGTCCTCCTCGTCCTCCCAGACAGCAGCAGACAGTCACTGCCTGAATGCACACAGTGATTGAATATTCAATATAAAGCTGATTTATCATATATATGCTATATGAGTCGTGTACAGTCGCCTTTTTTGCCGTGCGCTCTCTTTGTCCTGTCACTCTTTGAGTCGTCAGCTTCTTCTTCACTGAGACAAATTCCTGTAGTCTCAATGTAGAGACTCCTGTTTCTAAAAGGTTTGCTCGCACTCAATTTATATTCATTCACTTAAATTAAGGGTTTGGAGTTAAGCGTCAATACGACTTCAATCAAGGCGCATGAATTTCAGCGAGCATCCAGGCAAGGTCTGCATCAAATCCCACCAAACAGAGTGAAGGGTCGTAATTAAAGGCAGGTTCACATCGATGAATATGGGTTATTTAGCTCAAAAGATAATTTCTGATGATGCTTTACATAATCCTTAAAATATACAAGGGAGCTCTGCTCTTGAGAGAAAAAAAATCTAAATTAATGGGAAGGCTAATGGACATGTTGATGGCATTTCGGTAAACCTAATAAGAATTGATTCTTGGTTGTGAGAACATTTTCATTCCTCAAACCTCCCCCGTGCTTTACATGTGTAATGAACCTGCCCGAGCATTGATCAAAAACAAGTAAATCTGCTTAAAAAGCCCGTCTCCCCCTCGTCTGCCTGGGCTTTGTCCTGGCAGCGAGCTGGCCAGCACTTACCGAGGTGCTATATGTCTCTTAAATGACTAAATTGCCTTCTGGCCCCTGTGCTTTTTTTCTTCCCCCTACGATGGTTTGCGGGCATTAGTCGAAAGTTTTTCCCGCAAATATTTAATCCTCATCGTGACTGACAATGTTGTCAGACCTCCGGACGGGTTTTACGCTGTTATTACAAGCGCTCCTCCGTCCGTGGCACTTTGGATTATTCAAGATTATGTTGTAATCCCTTTAATCCTCATTGCATTAAGATTTCAGTCAAAATACGGCAACAGTAAAGTAGCACTCAGAAGCAATGAGGTCTTAAGCGGGCGTCATGATTGGCCGGCCGCCTTCATTTCCTCCCTTTTCTCTTTATTTATTCTCCGGTCTTTCTACATTGTCAATAAACTGAGCAACAGATACGTATTTGCTTTTCAAACACGACAATGATTTATTCCAGGCGGTGAAACCCATCTCCAATCACTGTGGAGGAAAACACATATTTACCATCTTGCAGAAGTGAGGGCGGGTGTGTTCACATCCAGCCCGAGTCTGGGAACTTTTCTGATGAAATATTTGTCTCCGGCGGTGCGTCCTGTGGTTACTGTTCAACTGTTTCTCCCTTGACTGAAGTTCTCCTGCTGCTCTATACAGCCCTTATCTCTCCTCGCTTGACTTCCCGCCATGCCACAGAGTCTCGAAGCTACATGAATAAAACAATCCTCAACTTTGAAACTACGGCTTGTTTTGCACATCTTGTGTCTTTGTCTGTCTTGACAGGATGCAAATCTGAGCAAATATGGACGTTTTTGGAATGAGCTGAAGCCACTTTATTTACAAATCACAATAAAATCATGTAATATTCAACAAATGTCACCTCGTATGAACACCAGAAGACGCTCGTTGTTGAAGTTTGCCTTGAAGTAAACTTAAAAAGAACTTAAAGCACCTTTTAACTGGATCAACTTACTAGAAACTCTTAATACTCTTGTTTCCGTGTATAAAATGCTCTACTGAAGTAGAAATACTTGCTGTACTGCTGCTGTTTTTACTCTAGTAGAAGAAGAAACTGTTTAGCATGAACGCTAAAGGAAATGAAAACATATTTATATTAATTAAAACTATCCTTATCCACCTTCCTCGCTGACTGACCGTTTGCTGCAAACAGCTCCTCGGTCCTCATGCAGAAACTGCAGGAAGATATGTGCTGTTTTTAATTTTTGAACATGTCATTAAAGAGCTTCAAGGTTTTTCAGCAGCATCATCCATCGACGGAGAAAACCTCCTGGAGACGTTCTGTGTTTTTCCTTCCTGTCTGATCTGGAAGATGCTTGTTCTGTTGCTTTGTTTCGGGGTATTTAGAAACGCTCGGAGGTGAAAGGAGAAGAGGGTAGTTGTTGGTGCTGTAGCTCTCAACTTCAAACCCTGTAAGATCTCCAACACGCCTCAGAGTCAGACGTCAAACCAGCAGCGAGTCACAGATCTGCTTCTCAGCGCTACAGGCCAGCCGTGTGTTCGGCACGCACAACGTAAACAGAACAACCTACAACGTGCTTTTATGTATTTCACTAACTTGATTAGATTTATGTGACATGCAGTAAGACGTGTGGAGGAGGATGTGTGGTGATTTTGGCACCAGAGAGCAGCATCCCATGTTGTTAGAGTCAGAGTTAAGGAAAGGTCATGTGTGGTTCTATACTGAAAACATGTTGTGCTACTTTAACTTTTTCCATATTAAGTTAAAAAGTTTGTTTTGTAGACGTCACGTTTATAACCAGAAGCCTGCAAACTGCCGCGTGGATTCGTAAATGTCAAAGGAACAGATGCTGTTAAGCTGCATCATGGGAAATGTAGGAGACGGTTATCTCAGCCTGAAATCTGCCTCACTTTCCTCATCAGTAGGTGTTAGTTCTCATACTCCAGATGGAAGTTTTCAGTCTTTCCCTTGCAGGTAAAAACTGAAACTTAAAAATCGAATCTCCAGCGTAACATCTCATCGTGTATATGTGTATATATATATATGTATATCATGTATTTGTGCAGATGACACAAACCCTGCAGGGCTGACTCCCACTGTGGAGCCACCCACACTGAACCACAACGGCACTCTGGGAACTCGGAGGCGCTTTGGTAAAGCCCCAAAGTTTGGAGAAGTACCTCTTCTATCTTGTGGCCTTTTGACTTTGTAAAAGAGACGAGAGCGGACTCTGTGGCAGGATGTCTGATGTGTGTGTGTGTGTGTGTGTATACGTGTGGGGGTAAAAGTAGGTTACAGTTTGCTTTTAGGACATGTAGCTGACCCCCTGACCCTGGCTTGGATCCTGCTTCAGCAGCAACAAACGCACCCTTCTCCCTGACGGTCATGGCCTCCAGGACTCTGCCCGGTGTCAGAGTGCACCGGCAGCCCGGAGAAGCTTTCACATAGTGGCAACACTCAAACAGCCGCCCGTTCTTCCCTCCTCTCCTCCCGACCGCCGGCCTGCAGATGTTGTTTTTATTTTTTTATTTTTTTCTCTCCGAGCTCGTCCCCAACCTCTGTCCTCGTACCCGCTGTCATCATCTCGGTCGGTTGAGGCTGAAAAGGTTTGAGTTTTGTTGAGTCAGAGCTGACGTTTTGCCTCCGGATGACCCGTATCGTGTTGACAAAAACAACGGCAGCGGTTACACCTCAGAGACACAGAAGTCCCCACGATTACGCTCACGGGTTAAACTGACATGACGACTAATATAAAGCGTGTTTGTCCCCCAACTGTCCGACTGTATACAGTAGAAGCTCCTGCCTCGTGCATTCATGCTTGCATATAATACTAAATGCTTCTTTTAATATTATGTGAGAGCCGAAAGCGAACCAGAGATTTAAGATATCTGCATTTCTGAGCTTTGCAGTTACAGATGCAGCTCGCCAGTGTGTTTCAAGCCGCTCGCTGTCCGCAGAGCTTTCAGGAGGCGTCTGCGTGAAATGTTCGAGATGTTCCCGCCAGCACGCTCGTGTTTCTCTTCCAGTTTACACGAGTCGCAGTATACACATGCCATAACACAGAAATATTTTGTCAATAGACATATACAAAGCACTCTTTAGGCCACAGGAGAGCCATGAGAGTGTCCAATGTTTTTAAGAGGTCGATTCTGTGTTAAAAACAATGGGCAGTAAAAAAATCCCCTCGCTGGAGGAAAACGGCCACTTTCACCGCGGCTCCCAGGATGAGTGTTTACACATGCTCAGCTGGATCCGTCGGACCCCACCTCGCTGCCGACCTGCGCTGCCGTACAAATAAACAGGAAGGCTGCAGGCACTTGGATGAAGGCCACACTCATAATTCACCAAAAGCAGTATATTTTACAGAGGACCGGGGCGCTTTGGTGTGGCTCCAGCAAAAGGAATAAACTGTTAATCCATAAAAAGGCCTGCTGGTTATGTGATACAGCACTTAGGTGCCATCTGAACGCTCCGTGTCCTTTTAGCACTGGCCCTCTGTGAGCAGCGCCAGTTGATTTGGATGGAAGTTAAAAGGGAACTGTTAACAATGGGGATTATATAACGTGGATGTTATGGTTGTTTGTTAGCAGCATATTTATGTGCAAAAGGGGAAAAACTGCAGTTATGAAAAAGCTGGACGTTTTATTGCTGGATACAGAAAATGCATGAGTGTAAAAATGTCCAAAACAGCTGGCAGCTCAATGAAGTTCTCTCCACAAAATTACTATTTCCATCAACCGCTGACTGTTAGCACATGTAATTGAGCACCGTGTTGAAATCTCAGCTCTGATTGACAGAAAGTGTTTATCTCGTTAGTGTGAAACAATAGCAGGAAATTGCCTTTAAATCCGCCGTTTTCAGACGCTTCAAGTTGTCTCGAAAGATGAGTGACTTCCCCCTCCTCTTCATTTAAGAAGCCGAACCGTGCCACAAAAGAGAAAACCGTCCAGATCTTCTCCGCTACACTTTCACGCTCAAACCAACATGAAAAGCAATCTTCAAAAGCTATCTTTATCCCTTCTGCAGTTTGAAGTGCTGAAATTAAAGTTGCATATGGATGCCATCGAGACGCGAGCCACTCGGGGAGATTAACGACAACACGAGGCATCTGTGCATTCCTAAAGCATGTGTGTCCCGGTCGACCCCGCGCACAGCTGACAGCGACGGGGCCGCCTCATCCGACCAGATCAGGCCGCGATAATCTGAAATTGCCTCTTTTTTTTTAAAGATCTCTAAGTCCAGGCCGTGTTACAGCAGCAGCAGCGTGATCTGGTCAACAGTTAAAGGAAGAATTATCCCGTCAATCAGAATCAAAAAAACACCACAAGCGCCTAATTTTCATCAAGTTTATAAACTGCAACTTGCTTTATAGGTCGGCGATAAGCTAAATTATCTGCATCTGAGGATTTTTAGTGAGCAAGTCATGTTTCTATTGATCAGTAATCAGATGTTTCATGCATGTAATCGGTTTTAAAGTTGTAATTTGTGCGAATGATTATTAGTTTTATAAGTTGTGTGTTGTCACAACCACAGACTTGTAGTGTAATATATTATTCTAGTGGAAGAACCTTTTTAATAAGGCCTGAATTGAGAAAATAACTCTATTAATCACTTTCCAATAAGTTCCTGTTCCTGATCAATTGATGAGCAAAATCCAAATGGCAAAAATAACTTTTTTACCAGCTGGCGATCTTGAAAAATACTTAAATATATGCATAAAACGTTGCACTCAAATGCTTAAAAGGTATGTATAATATTTGTCATTAAGGGACAGCAGGTTTGTCTCATTCCTGATCTAAATAATAATCATTTATTAACATGAATAAATCCGTGTTTATACACAGCTGAAGGTGCATTCTGGGACGTATTAGGCCGCCAGAACATACCGGCCCAACCGCGACGGGGCAGCAGGAAATATTTCACAATTAAATACACAGCAGGATGGGAGAAAAGGCTTACAAAATACACCTCTTTTGCAATATAAACAGGATTTTCATCTAAATTGTGTACACAGCCGCAATAGTTCAGCTGGAGTGGCTCAGGTCTTAGCTCACTAATATGGCAAACAGCATCGATGCGGTTATCACTCACACAGACCCCAAAGTAAATACAACCCGGCGATTCATCCAAGGTAACAATTGAGGTTGTGTACGATATGAAGGAATGCACAAAACCCCCCCATTAAATGTTAGTTCAAATATTTATATTTCTTTTTGGTATAAATATAACAGAAAGTTTCACAGTTCTGGCATTGTTTGGAAGGGCAAGGAACCCGCTCGCGTTATAAATGAGAGCTTGGTGACAGGTGGCGATGCAGAAATGAAGAGCGTCGGGGCCTGAAGGTAAACACAGCGCTGCAACAATACAGGCTGATGTGTTTGGAAGCGGAGCAGTGGACCGCAGCGACGCGCCGGCATATTTCACGAGCCTGAGTTTTATTGCCTCGGTCCACACACACGCTGAGGGAACAGCTCTTCTGTCCTGGATGGATCTGATCTCTCAAGTCCTCCAAGTCCACAGATTTAAACACTTCCAAAAAGGATAAATGTGTGTGTGTGCTGACAAACTCTGCAACCCGATCACACTCCACATCTCTTGATGTGTGACACATACTTGTACTTTAAATACCAGACATTCACGTGCATCTCAAACCCAAAGTTCCTTAACCTTCCCTCATAATCTGAAAACATGAACCTCTGTCTCCAGATGCTAACAGGCCGTAAGCTTCTGTCGCTTTGTAAGCTTCAAACACACCTCTGCTGTGTGTGCAGCGCAGCATCAGGGCCGACATCCTGACATCAGTTTTCACTGAGATCAATAGGAGCAAATCGCTTCGTTAAAAGCGCGGCGAGCTCGTCGAGGCATCAGAGGCCTGCAGATAAAACTTCTCCACTTCTCTGTGATGGTAAACATGTTCTGATTGGCTCTAGGAGGAGATGAGCGAGGCATCAAAGCCAGTTAATTTGCCCAGTTAGGAAAATCTGTCAGTGCTTAGAAAACCTTAAGGAGGAGGACACTGTCAACTTAAATACGACGTGATGCGTCCGAAAGCCATGACCGATCATCTCCTTCTCATTGAATAGCGCTCACGCTGCAGAAATTGTCTTTCTGTGTCTCAAACACACCAGCAGAATCACTTTAATCAGCTCCAGTTTCTCTTGAATGCTCTAAAAATTAGATTTCTCTCACCAAAAATAGAAAAAGCTCCTAATACTGTTTGCTGCTGGTGAAATGAGGTTCATTAAGGTTTTGATGTGACTGGATAATCACCCTTCAGAATATAAGCAGCACTGGTAAACATGAATTATCAGGGGAGGAGGAAGGGGGAGGAAAAACCCAGCAGCAGCAGCAGGACCTCATTGGTAATGCAAAACTTTAATACTCATGACTGAAGAAGCTTGACGTGCTGAGGTGTAATGTCAGCGATCGATTGATCGGCGGTCGGGTGTCTCGATGTCAGGCCACATTGACATTCTCTCATCTTTCGATGGAGGGAACCTGTTATCTGTTTACGGCCAGGAACAGCAGCAGCTCGCTCTTCTTCTTCTCCCCTTTTTCTGGGAAGCAATCGTAACGGATCTTGCAGCGTGTTAGCTGCGGCTCGGGCTGTTGACTGTAAGTGAAAAGACAATTGATCACACACACACACACACACACACACACACACACACGCATCATATCCACATAAGCAAACATACACAGCACAGTTTCCTCTTACAGACTGATGAACCTGCTCTGATGCAGGTTTTTTGAGATCATCACATCCTGCAACATCTTTAAGTTAATTTTAAAAAGACATCTTTCTTTGCCACCCACCCACACCCCCCCCCCCCCTCCTCCCCCTTCCTCCCCCTCAAACGCTGACCTACAGTTTATCACATCACGTATCACTCCTCCGTAACTCGCTCTTCATGCATGCATGCACGCCTGCACACGGCGCATATGTATTTTCTCAAAACAAAATCCCAAACACCCGGAGCGAGCTTGTTCTGTTAGGTGACAAGTCAACGCCACCACCCCCCAAAACACAGAGAGGTGGTGGGCAGTAGGGGAGCATCTCCACCCCCCCCACCCCATCGCTCTCAGCAGGGGTTATTGATTGTGACGTGCGCTTGCAGTGCACCTTCCCAGTCGCCTGTCAGCCAGATGCGTGCTGGCAGGTCCGGTCCTCCCCCCCTTGACAGCTCCCGCGCGGCAGGGAGGTTGTATGGGGGAGGATGGAGAGGGTGAGGCGTTTGTCAGAGAGCAAAGCAGAGGGAGAAAGACAGCTGGAAGGGCCCTGGCCCTGGATTTCTCCCCTCTCTGCTCTCCACGGGTCTGCAGAAGGTGAACCTCGACCCCCTCGACTCCACTCGTCGTGGTCGTCGCTACAAGGTGCGTGCAGCTGCCTGCACGGGTTAGCCTCTGTTTTAACATACCCAGGTCCGTCACACTGGATCGTCTCTGGTTTTTCACCCTGAAAAGCCCCTCAGGATAGTGATGAACCGTTTCAGTCTGTGCTCTGCATTAATGTCGCTTTTCACCACCGCGTTTAGTACGACAAACCGTCCCCTCCCTCTAACAGCCAACCAACCCCCCACCTGTGCAGCTTGTTTAACGCCAGCGTCTCCAGAAGGTGCATCCTGTGAGCGCTCGGCGGCTGAGACAGGTAATGAGTTCGCTCGGGGGAGGCCGACATGACTGCACGCGTGTGAGAGTGTGAAATTACCTGACACAGCTTTCATCGGCACAAGGTGCTTCCCCCGTCTGTGTGTTCGCAGCCGTGGGATTTGTACACACATGTTCACAGAGCCAGAGAGGGGAAGGAAGGCGGTGGGAGAACATAACATATGCCATGTGGTGAACACTTTAATCCAAACTGAGTGTATGAGGCTCCGCTGGCAGCAAAAAAAAGGCCTGATCACATCAACGCTGATGACTGCAAAGACCGATGACGCATGAGGCAGTCCAGCAGGTGGCGCTAATGCAACACTCCTGGAAGCTAACCGCCTTAAAACTCCAAAACATCAAATCTGCAGCGTGAAAACTTTTAACAGGAAGGTGGACCAGAGAGTAATAACCAGCACGTGTTGGGACAAGCCTGAAATACTGAACGGATCATAAGTAATAATCACCTCGGGGTCGCAGACAATAAGCCCCCCTTCCCCCCCTCGGTATCTCCATCCATTCGTCTTGGAAAAGGAAATTACTAAATCCAATACAGTTCGATAAAAATCTGGCCTGTCTGGATCGGCTGCTGGGGATAATGCGGCCTGATAAAGGTGCTCGTTTCCGGCTGCGCGCCATCCGTCATCCGGGGGTCGCTCCGCTGGTCAAGCTGTCTGCTGGTCCAATAAGATGACTGCAGCGGTTCAGCTGGACGCTCTGCTGAATCTAGTTTATAAAGGCCCTGCACTGTACAAACTGTACAAGTCGGCTCATGTACTGATGAAACATGAGCATATTTTACTGTAGCAGCGGTTTTTAAGTGGCTGTGGATGTGAGCTTGAGCCGAATACCTGAGATGTAATGATGTAAGTGAACATGCTGACGGTCCTGCAGCTGGAGACGTGTTGTTGGCAGGGAAGCAAGAGCAGAGTTAAAAGCACAGTTTTAATCAGGGTTAAGAGCCATGTCGGACCTTAAAGCTCCTTAAACCGTCGCTGAATGACTCCTACGGTATCGTTGAGGCTCGTCTCTGTCTGCAGTAGAAATCCACACAAGGTTTCATTGTGTTAGAACCAGAAATGAATACTAATCGCCTATTACGATGCAGATTTGCTTAACGCGCGGCCTGAGGGAGAGCAGGATGTGTCGTCTTTTACTTAAGGTGCTGCCTGACCTCTGAGCGACCTGCTGTTAAAGAGGGACAAATGTTGCTGCTGTTAATGAGCAGAGAGCGGCGGCGCTAACATGAAAAGGTGTAAATATTAGGACGCTGTCGGAGACGTAATGCTTGCAAAGTGGAGATTCACTGAATTAAGGAGTAGAGACGCTCTTAAAGCAGCAGATTAAATGTCAGAAACGATTCGGCTGAACCAGGAAATACACAGTCTGTGTTAAAATCTGCCTCACAAGGTGTTCCTGCCGTCGTCTTTATTTTTTAGACCAACCCCGAGTGATTCGACTCGAGAGGCCACTCTGGTCACCAGCGCCCCCCCTCCCATGTGAGGCCCGCCGTGGCAGAATAATGCGAGCGCCTCGATTCGATTCACGTCCCTGCCGCAGCATTTCAAAAGACACTTAATTTCATACTTGTTTACGGCTCTCTCCAGAGATCTAAAGTTCAAAATCGCATGCATTTTTAATTCCAAATTAAGCCAGGGAAGAAGAAGAAGAAGAAGAAGGAGAAGGAGGAGGAGGACGGGGGGAAAAATTACATGTTCACTTCACCACATTTTGACAAACATGACCTCCCCTCACTGGGGTGGAGGGATTATGCAGAACAAAAGTTGGCCCACTCGCCGTACCAGAGCTTAAGGCTATTGGGGCGACAGATTAGAATATCTTTCACCCTCTCAAGGAGATAAGAGAGACACAAGCATCAGAAACCGGTGCAAAACATAATGAACCCGTGATCTCCCTCCACCAAAGAGCCTGTGTGAAGTTGAGATTCACAAATCTTCAAAACAGTAATGCAGATTTTTTTTTTTTTTTTTAAAAGCTCTACTTATGTGTTTCCTTAATGCTTAAAACACGATGTGGGTTATCAAAGGTTGCATGAATCTTCCTGCTCATTGTCTTCTCCTCCAGAGAATCCACTTCCTGCCACAACTATCACCCTCCGCTCGCCTGTTTTGTTGCCGCCTTTTTTTTTCTTATTATCCCAGATAATTACAAATATGCCAGACGTGTCACCGTATGACGTCTGCTGACGCCGGCAACGTTGCGAGCCGCGCAGCTGAAATGACACAGTGATATATTTCACCCTCTCTCGCTCTCAATTAGCTCCCGGTGCTCCAGGTTAATGGAACTTTTGATTGGGGGAAAACTCTGGTTTCCTTGTAGATGGGACGTATGGGGGGTCGACCTCGTCCTTATCTGCTGTTGCAGAAACTCGAGCTGCTCTTTTGTGTGTTTTCTCCACTGTGGAGTACCTTAGTGTACTTTCTTCTGTACTGTATTGAAAACAAGCTGGAAGTACACTGTAAAAACTACGGCTGTAGTAAATGTTCGGATCAAAGTGAGTCTCAACATGTGTCATAAACGTAATAAACCTGCTGCAGCACATTTAAAGGTCATATTATGATTCCTCTTTGCTTCATATATTTGCATATTAATAAGAAACTAGTTTAATAGTGCAAAATATAAACTTTTTAATGCTGTTATGTAAAGCCACATATTTCCAATGATTGCATTAGTTAGTGTGTATATCTGTTGCTTCCAGGAAACCTGAATCTCCATCTTTCTCCTTTTAATGAAAACTTGTGGCATCTGCGAAACTATAAAGTTTTGAAGAGTTTGAATGAATTTACTGGTGAACCTCCAGACTTTGTTCTTTCCAGTGAACTTAACAGGAACATGTGAACACTGAGCTGGTTTGAGCAGGTTTTTATTTGTGTTTCACCTTCACACGAACCTGTAAAAGGTCAAAGCTGCATCTGTAACATGATGTAATGAGGAAGAGGCCCAACAGTAGTCTAGAGAGCATCTTCAACTACAGCAAATTATTTACCTGCTTAAAATTTGAATAAATGTATATTTTAATGTATTTAAAGTTTTCTTTTTATATGTGGAAAATCTCTTGAGATGCATTTAAAGTTTTACAACAGAGCCCTTGGCTGAAACGGGTTCCTGCAGTCAGATTTACAACGTCCACACGTATAGCACAGTGAAATAAGACTCGGATGATATAAAAGAAAACCGCATCCTCGCCAGCTGAGAGTTGAAGCCTGTGTTGGATGTGTAACGTCACGATAAAAAGAGACTTTAAGCTGAATGTGTTGATCTTTGAAGAGGATTTAGATGCACTTTAACTTTATCCAGGACATGCAGGATTTCAGTGGATTTCTGATCCTAAACGCAGAGTTTGGAGGGTAAATTGTGTCTCGGCTCCACCAAATGACCAGCAGGCGGGCAGCAACTCGCTGTGTTTCCTCCTCGCCGGCTGGGCAGGAGGTCAGCGAGATTACTGGACACACAGTCAGCCTCGCGTTAACATCCCTCTGCACAAATCTCCTCCGGTCAAACAAAACCTGCTATCAGAGGATGACACGAAACACCAGCCCGCCGGGCCTCCTCCTCCTCCTCCTCCTCCTCCACCGCTCTGGAGCAAACGCATCATTGACTTTCACTTCAGCTTGTTTGCGGCCATGTTGGAGGCAAGGTGACAAGAGCAATACAAGACAAACATTCCTGTAATTTCCAAAAAGAGCTTAAGGTGGAATTGTTCTCCGAGGGGAGAGAAGCTGCCACGTCTCTTTCTTCTTCCCCTCCTTCGCCTCGTTTACCTAACTCGCCAAAAAAAGGGGGAGATTTACCCCACAACCACACACAAACACACACAACACCCTCCTGAGGAATGGCTGGCGAGCAGGGAAGAAATGCAGCCTGACAATCTCGCCTTCCCTCCGGCGGCTGGATGCCAGAAACGAGCTGTGTTTCTTCGGAGAGATCTTTTACTGAAGATGCCAGGGATTAAGAAAGAAAAGACTGCAGGACAGTGCTGCGTCACCTAGCATTAAACAGCCCTAAACTCTCTGGTTATGAGATACTCTGCACAAAATAGGTCAGGCGGGGCGAAATGTGAGAAAGAAAAAGAGGTTTTCATTCCTTATCTTTATGTTTCTTTGCTGTTTAGTTTTCTCCTTGATGCCTCTGGACTCTTGTCAGGTGTAAATTTTAGGTCCAACTTTTAACAAACATTTGAGGGAACTTCAGGTTATAAATAGACGTTAGTTGTTTTCAGCACTAACAGAATAAAATGTTTGACCTTTGACCTCAAGCATGTCCGCCTGCTGCTTAACATTTTTATGATATTTCTCTGCATCTATTGTATAGTTGGTAGTTTAAACATGAGGTTGACATCTAAAGAAGACAAACTCCAACTGATGCAGAAATACTAATAATAGAAAACGCCACAAAAAAAAACAAACTTTTGTATCGACTGAACATCCAAAAAGTCCATCAAGCAGCATCTGATCTCACATTTTTAAAAGAAACGCGGCTAAAAGTTTCCCGTCGTCTTTGTCATCTTCGCAGAGCCGCTCGGCCCGCTCTGAATAATTCAGCGGCTGCGTCGTCGATTGCAAACAAACGGAATAAAACATCGATAGTTATGAGGCATAAATATGAAGAAACGGCATCTAAAAGCATTAAGGAAAAACAGTGTGGAGCGACAGATGAGGACAGTGTGTTTGACTGGCTGGACAGAGCTGTTACACCAACCCCTCCACACACCCTCCACCCCACTAATGATTTGTGGCCTGTCAAAGAGACGCAGCCAAATTACATTCAGGACTACAAAGCCTCCGTCCGAGGTTTTCTCTCTCTGTGCAACACCCTGCAAAACAATAACTGGGATTCAGCAGCTGCAAATTGCACTAAAATTTCCCAGTCTTGTTCTGTGAATTATTAATGAGAGCCAAACCAAAAAAGACCAAAAAAAAAAAAAGAAAATAAGAAATATCTGCAGCATAGCCGTGCAGTGGAGAATGCTATAAAGCAGTAATTATGCCAGAGAATGAGAAATGGAACAAAGTTGTTGGAGCCAGAAAAGGCGAGGCAGAAACTGAAACTAAGAAATTTAGAGCTCAGAGGGTGAAAAGAGGGAAAGAAAAGTAGTTTTATTACATATGCAGAAACGCCAAAGCTGCAGGATCGACACACAATTAAAACCGGGAGGAACAACAGCGTTTACATCCGACTGTCAGGTTTGAAAAATATACATGATCTGATATGGAATAAAATCCATTTAACTGCACACAAATGTTTTAGAAACAGCAGCAGCTCGCCGCCTGATGCTCGCTGCACAAAACGCAAGAAAAATCCACTTAAGGTTTATTAAAGTAAACGTACAGTAACATGCTTTACATTAAAATGCACGTGTAACATGTAAAAGAAAAAGTGCAAGCAGCATCTTGGCTGCAGCAGCTTAAACTCTGCAAATGACCAAAAAACTCCACAAACACTGAAATGTGTGAGAGATAAAGAGCAGCAAACTGTTGAATGAAGCCTGTATTAATAATCAATAATAATAATAAGTGATGTAAACTTTGGTTTTCTGCCCTGATTTTTGAAAACAAAAGGTTCAGACAAACTGTGGAGACTCATAAACGAGATGCACGGAGCCGATAATGGCCTTCAGTAAACATCTGGTATCAGATACTGAGGAGGAATGCTTAAATAATTATAAATATTAAGACAATTAATGAGTAAAATGTACTAAAAGTATGAAAAAGAAATAGAAAAGAAGAAGAAAATTTGTGAAAAAGAAATTTAAAACGTCCGTCTTTTCAGAACAGGACCACAAGATGGAGTCAACAGAGCTCGTTTCTGATGCACAGAGCAGCTTTTTGATCGATCGGTCACACTAATCCATGTTGTCAAACAGTTGAATTATGTATTTTTGAAAAGCAGAACTTTATTGTATCTGCTTTGAAGAAAAATATTTCATCGGTCTGCTTCTAGAAAAGACTTTACGACGTGGTTTTCCACCCCGATGAGAAGGAAATTCTGGCGTGAATGCAGAATATTTGTCATTTTTTTGGCTTCAACATGTTCAAATTGCAAGATAATTAATTTCAGGTTTGGTCTCTTTTTATTTTTTATTCTTTTTTAGTGCAACATGTAAAATCTGAACTTTTCATAGTGTGTTTGCACGAGAAAACCTTGATGTTGGTGTTTCTGAACAAAAGCCTCACACGCATCTTCACGCATCGTCGTCTTTTGGCGCATGTTGGAGAAAAGTGCCATCCAGGGTCCCCCCCCCCCCCCTCTCACTCACACACACACACACACACACACACGTGGTTCGACCCAGGGCCTGGCAAGGATCCTCTGCTCACAGGAGGCAGCGGCGTCCCTCAGGGATCCATAACCAACCAAATAGCTCTAAGAGAGAGAGAGAGAGAAAGAGCAGCTCGCTCACCCAGCTGGGCCTCAGCACTCTCTCACTCAGAGTGTGTGTGTGTGTGTGTGTGTGTGTGTGTGTGTGTGTGTGTGTGTGTGTGTGTGTGTGTGTGTGTGTGAGGAGGAACAGATGATACAGGCGACTCTCAGCATACTGTGGGCGAAATGAGGTTGGAGAGAGAAAATTCAAGAGTCTGGCTGTAAAATCTAACAGTATATATATATATATATGTGTGTATATATGGATCTGTAAATATGTGTGTGTATGTATATGTATATATATTTGTGTATATATCATATATAGCCAAATGTATATGGACACTTAAACATTGCACCCTGATGTGATGTTATTGTCTAAAATCTCTTTGTATACTGTAGCATTAATATTTCCAGTGTGTCCACATACTTTTGGCCATATAGTGTGTGATTTTTCATCTACTGAATTATACTCTTACTTAATCTAATATTTCAATCTGATATTGATTCTATATGATATTGATTGATTCAAACTTATTCCTTAAAGGCTCCTTCAGACGGACGACCGGAGGAAATATAAAACGTCTCAAATGGTGTTTGATTTCTCCACTTTGGTGCGCCAGATGGGAGGAGTTTCACCACACAGGATGATTCTGTGAGTTTAATTACAGTCCAGATTTTTCTTACCTGGTGCAGACGGGGTTAAAGGTCGCACAGCTTCACAGCTTTTTCAGCTCTTTGCTGGGTGACTGTTGGTGGAGTTTGGTGTGTTTCCTGGTGCTGTCCTGTCCTCTACTGGCTGACTGGTGGAAATGTCCCAGTGTGTCCACAGGACAGAAGGACTTCTGGTGGAAATAGTGTTTGTTTTTAACCCTGAACTTGTATTTGTGTGTTTCTGGAGGTTTTTCTTTGGAGCCTGATGACATCAATATTGTGGAAATGAAGCTCATCAGAAGCTGCTAGTTGTCTTTTAATGTTTATATGAAGAAAGAAGAAAACTTACAACACTGTACGTTGTTAAAATCCACAGCAGGATATCATATTCATCAATAGATATGACCTCATTTCCACACACTTGATATTTTAAAGATGTATTTCCTGTTTACATCTACAGGAGTTAATATTCATACATGTGATTATTTCTTGCAGCTTTAAAATAATTATTAGTATTATGTCTATTAGTCTAGTAATCTAGTAATATTAGTCTTTGCATGAACCTGTGTGTAATGAGTGTGTGTTTTCAGCTCCTGTCCTGCCTCCCTCCTTCTCCCCCTCCTCCTCCCCCCGTCCCCCTCCTCTTCTTCCAGAGTTCAAGGTCGGCGTTCGGCTATTTCCAGCTCGTCTTCGCTTTAATCCGTGTCGCAAAATGACAAGGTAACGCAACTCGGGGGGTCAGCTGTGTTACAGGAAGGCTTCCACAGATCGGAGAGGAGGAAATCAATCCTGCCTGACAGTGTCTTCAGGATACTGCGACCTGACTGGACCATGACAACTGCACACACACACACACACACACACACACACCCAGAGGAGAGTATATACACATGAAGAGAGGAAGTAAACACATTAGAAGTCACACAAACATACGCGTAAACACAAACAACCACTTGTAGTACACACAAGCTGCATCCAAATATAACACACACACACACACACACTCTCCAGCTGTCTCGGCGTCTGACTCGATGACCTCTGTCAGCTCCAGCTCGTCTGTCTTCTTGTCAAGGTGTCGACCCAGAAGTTCATCACAAAGTTCATCCTTCAAGTTTCAGATTCAGAGACTCGCAGCTACAACGTGGCTTTTATAGGTTATTAGTTATTATAATATCCTAAAGGATCTTCATCAATAACTGTCTCTGCTCGCCTCCCTCAGAGGTTGTAATATCTGTTGTTCTGTGGCCAAACAATGCCTGGAAGCACCGGCAGCCATTCGACTCCCACCCGGGTCATTGAGCATCCCCCTGCTAGCTAATTACAACAGGGCTGGAGACGTCTGCACCCCCGCTCCTGTCTGGAAACACACGGGCATCTGTGGAGGACGGTGGGAGGGTCACACACGGGTTGCGGGTGGGGTAGGGGGGGGGGCATATTTCTGTTTCTGACAAATGTGCCATCTCCATAATTAGCTTGGAAGCAACATATGAAACATTAAACACGCCGGGCGCTGACGACAATCAAAACATTTCATTTGTTGTCAATTATTCATTACTTTGAAGGTTCTGAAGGGGTCGTTAATATGGAAATAGGCTTGCGATGCTAACAAGGTTGTAGTATCTGATTCCAAATCATCTGAGCACAGAGCCCCCCGTCCTCCCTCTCCCCCTCCTCTAGTCTAATATTTTGCCTTTTTTGTCTTTTCCATCCCTCTATTGTGATTTCTTCTCTTATTCATGAAGCCTGTTCTTCAAACAAAACCATTTTTCTGACTCAAAAACACAAGTTGCTTTTATCCGCTTTATTAAAAGGAGGGAAACTGTATTTGATGGGATTCTTTGATAGCTTCAAGTTTAGCTCAGCCTCAGATGAAGTTAAACCACCCACAGCTAATCCACTACTTGATTTTTATTATTTTTTTCTCTAGTTTTCTTCTTGCACCTGCCTTTATTAACGTGTGCATCCCTCTGGGTGGCTGTCGGAGCAAACCTGCCAAGAGAGCGGTCACTAAAGTTCCCAGTCTGTAGCTTTTCACGCTTTAGTTCCCCTACAATTAATTAACGGGATGAAAAGTCCCATGCAGCACCTCGCTGCCACGGCTACCTTTGCCAGCTGTCAAATGGGAGAGACGTGGACTGGAAAAATAAGCCTGAGGCTGGAACTATTAAAGGTAATTAGATTTGACGCATGCAGCTCTCAGCCCCCCGTTACCTGTCGACTGCTGCCCAGAGCGCCAGCGTTCATCTGGGGACCGAACTTGTCCCCAACACACGAGGGAACAAACCAGGAAAAAAAAAGAGTTGAAATGTTGAATAAAAAGTTTTCTTATTGGATTTATTTGCTTTACATCTTGTTCACTTCATTGTATTGTGATTTAAATAAAGCATATTTCACCACGAGTCATTTTTATGTAAGTAAAAAGTGTTTAGTCGTTTGCTTTTGTTTCTATGTTTATCTCAAAATGTTCTGTGCATGTGTCTCAATATTCATTCATAATAAATATATATATATATATTGTACCTTCTTTTGTTGTTGAGACAGAAGAAGAAGCTCAAAACAAGTTGCTCACACAGCAAAACCAAGGCGTGGTGGCCAAGTGGTAAGGCGTTGGTCTCGTAAACCAAAGATCACGGGTTCAAATCCCGTCCATGCCTTGTAAATCATCCCAAATAAAGTATAACATCCAACAGACTGAATAGTTTTTTAGCATTTGTGAAATTTGTCTGAGTGAGAGCATGAAAAGCGCTTTGAAAGACGGCTTCTACATCTCACAGTAAATAGCTCAGGATGATAAAAGATGGTTCAGAGGTTTTGAGGACGTGGGTTCGATTCTCAAGCAGCTCACTGACTTTTGTCCAATAACTAAACGGAAAAGTAAAAAGCTTAAAAAAAAAAACCGTGAGCGTCTCTGACCAGTTAGCTCAGTCTATTAGAGAACTGCCTCGATGTTTAACGGTCGTGGGTTCGATTCCCCATCAGTTCCTTTTCACCTGAAAGTGAAATTCAGAAGCTCCCAGTGGGACGAGACCTTGACTAGAAACAGAAACAGTCAGTGGTTGTGTTTGAATCTTGTTGGTGGCGCGCCATGTGCTATGCTATATATTATTAGCAAAGGCGGGGCAAAAGGGAGGAGCAAGGGCGGGGCAAAAGGGTGGAGCAAGGGCGGGGCAATTCCTGCTGTATTTTAGTAACAAATACATTTTTAGACATTTTATTTGTTTATTTATATTAAATATTGATAGCCCCGCCTTTGCCCCGCCCCCTGCTTTATAGTGTAAATTTTACCAATTAACTAATTAACTCTCATTAGAGCAAATTAAAGCTGAAAGGCCCCGCCTTTCAAATGTAAATTAAATATCCTATATATATATATATAGTAGTATATATATATATATATATAGTAGTATATATATATATATATAGTAGTATATATATATATATATAGTAGTATATATATATATATATATATATATATATATATAGTAGTATATATATATATATATAGTAGTATATATATATATATATATAGTAGTATATATATATATAGTAGTATATATATATATATATATATAGTAGTATATATATATAGTAGTATATATATATATATATATAGTAGTATATATATATATAGTATATATATATATATATCACGACCTTCTTTTTGACAAAAGACCCAACGTTTTTCACACAGCAACATCACAAGGCATGGTGGCTTAGTGGTTAAGCATTGGTCTCAAACACCAAAGATGAGGGGTTCAAATCCCAACTGTGTCTCACGAAACTCAATAAGAAACCAGTGGCCTGATGGCAGGCATGAAGGCGGAGCACAGGGGTCTGATGGCAGGCATGGAGGCAGAGCATAGGCTGAATGTGGGGCGGAGTCAACCAGGGCGTGGTGGCACCGGTGAGGCTGACTGTGGGGCGGAGTCAACCAGGGCGTGGTGGCACCGGTGAGGCTGACTGTGGGGCGGAGTCAACCAGGGGGCATGGAGGCAGAGCATAGGCTGACTGTGGGGCGGAGTCAACCAGGGCGTGGTGGCACCGGTGAGGCTGACTGTGGGGCGGAGTCAACCAGGGGGCGTGATGGCACCGGAGAGATTGACTGTGGGGCGGAGTCAACCAGGGGGCATGGAGGCAGAGCATAGGCTGACTGTGGGGCGGAGTCAACCAGGGTGTGATGGCACCGGTGAGGCTGACTGTGGGGCGGAGTCAACCAGAGGACGTGATGGCACCGGAGAGGATGACTGTGGGGCGGAGTCAACCAGAGGACGTGATGGCACCGGAGAGGATGACTGTGGGGCGTGATGGCACCGGCGAGGATGACTGTGGACTGGAGCACAAAGAAAGAAATTTTTTTTAGCTCCACCCTGTTTTTAGCCACGCCCAATTTTAAACCACACCCCATTTTAGCCCCACCCTGCCATTGTAGCCCCACCCTGTTTTTTGCACCATGACCTTTTTGTAACTCTAATCTGTAACACCATTGGTTTTAAGCCACGCCCCCTTTTAAGACCACGCCCACTCCAATTTCCTTATAGTATACCCATTGGATTTTAGGTCACGCCCCGTTTTTGAGGCCACGCCCTGTTTTTGAAGACCACACCCACAATCATTTTTTTCGGTCTCCAAACTGCCCTGTGATTGGTTGGTTTAAGCCCCGCCCAGTTTTTGTCACTCCCCTTCTTAAAGCCCCGCCCTGATCAAGCTGTTTAGCCCCACCCTGCCATCGCCTTGGTGAGAAGACACACCTTCAAACAGCAAGCCAGCAGCCATCTTTAAGACAGGAAATCAGCACATTCTTTCTTTTTACGGTACAGTATGGCCCAAGGAAAGACAATACCCAGCATCTCTTCAATTATTTATTCTCACATCACTCCAAAAAAGATGACAAATGCTAATTCAGGTCCATTCCCCAGCTGGGCATCCACATGCTCATTAGTTTTAAAGAAGGTTAATCCATTTAGGTTTTGCATATTGATATGCCAATTATGTCTAATCGTGGAATAGGCATCCGTCAAGGTAATAGTGCATAAACACATGCAAGAGCATTAGGGAGAAGTCAACGTTATAATAAAGTAGGTGTTAATTGGTGAAGGGAGGACTGTCGGCTAACTCATGTGTGTAATGTACAGATGGGAGGGGAGGCGAGTTTTATCAGAGTTTCCCCCAAAAACATCACATCATTTGGAAACCCTGTGCTGCCAACTCTCTGGATGAGAGTTCGGACCGTCACAGGGGGAAGGAAGCGCCAAATCTATTAAAGTTATAAGATTTCTGTAGAAAAACACTAGTTTCAATTTTGATAATTGGATATTAGCACTAGTACTGAATGACTGGATGGATATTCATTGTTCCCAAGGGCAGACTGGTTTCTACAGTGTGTATGTATGTATTGTGCATGCCTCCAGAACATGGATGCATGCAAAAAACACATATACACACACCAAAACAAGAACAATACATTCAACATTCATTACATACATGCAGACAAAATAACATAACATGTCTTTATCCATCTAAATCCAATTAATAATATTTAAAAAGGTACATTTCTGTTTCACAAATAATAAAATAGAGAGATGAAGCTTTCGTCTACCTGAAGTCCAGTCTTCATTACTTTGGCTGCTGGCGGCGAGAGATGAGCCGAGGGTTTCTATGAAGCGATGAACGTCGCTGAAGGAGTTGTAGAGCTGGGGTGGGAGGGGTCCTCCTGGTAGATGTGCTGGATCAGATACTCCAGGTAGCCCGTCAGCAGCAGAGACTTTCTGAAGCCGCTCACGCCAGGCTGCAGCTCCATCACTGAGAGGAAAACACAAGCAGAGATGCTCTGTTTTAATCATCAAAACATAAAGCCTGCAAACAAAATGTTACTATAAATGTTTGAGCTCTAAAAAGATAAATGTGTGGATACAGGATGTGTTTTCATAGCTCAAATGCACATCCAGGCTGTGAAACCTGATGTAATATCCTCTACGTCCACTAGGGGGAAGCATTCAGCAACATTAAAGTCTGATGGAGGCAGTGAAGCATAACTTCCCCTTTTCAATTAAAAAGACAAACTAGCAATACGTCCTTATGCAAACAATAGAGGTAGTTATAAAAATAATCCTTTACCGTTCTATATATATATATATATATATATGACTGATAAAGTAATTGATCACCTGTAATATTCAGCAGGGTTTGTGTCTTACCTTCTTGTGTCCGGCCTCAGTGATGGCAGCCATGTTGAACAGTTGTCCTGTGTAGTACTGAATAACACCACAGCGATGGAGTCGCCCTCCTTCTCCATCACCTCGAGGATGTCCTCCGTCCTCAGAGTCTCTTCTCCCTGATGGAGCAGGAGGCACAAACAGCGTCTTTCTATATATCCGTCACTCAGTTCGTTCCTCTTTGTTCCAACATGTGCTTCTGTTTTGTTTTGTAATGTTGCATCTCCAATCAGCCACTAGATGGTGCTCTTTCAACCACACCAGCATGCTTTAGGGCAGTAAGCCTGTGAAGGCAGTGGTTAGGGGGCGTGGCAAGGCTACGGCTAAATGAATGACTAGTCAGTCACAATGCTAGCATAACAGCATGGACAAGTTAGTGACAGCGCTGCCAGCTAAACGCAAAGCAGATGATGAATCTTCACCAAATGTTCAACTTCAAAAGCAAAGACGAGAAAACATGACGAGGCATATCTCGCACTCGGCTTCAGCAGCACAACAGCGGGTAAGGAGGAAAGACCGCAGTGTGTTGTGTGTTGCGACAGTCTGAAGACCAACACATTAAAACGCCACTTGGAGACAACACATCCCGAGAGCACAAAGACAAGCCGGAAAACAACTCACACTGTCGTGCACAGCGGAGTCGCTTTACTAAAGCAGCATCCTGCCTGCAAATGCTCAGCTCGCCTCCTACAAAGTTGCCTGCAGAGTTGCTCAGTGTAAAAAGCCTCACACACTATAGCCGAGGAGTTAATACTTCCCTCTGCGATCGACATGGTCTCAACTATGATCGACGAAGCCACTGCCAGCAAGCTAAAGGCCATAAAAAGACATAGAAGAGCAGCTAAATGACAAGATACGGGACCGACGCTTTGCCATGAACACCATTACATGGTAAAAGTTTATGATGCATGATGCAGTGTCACTTTTAATAATTGTAAAGGTGATTTGTCTTTTTTTTTTTAGTTTTGTTCAGGAAGAAGTTGCCATGTTGTATGACTTACAATGTTAAGTAAAGTCCAGTGGAGTTTAGAAACAAAGGATTTGTATGTTTAAGTCAGTGTATTATCTAATCTTCAGAAAGGGGGGCCCTGCAGAAGAAGTTTGGGAACCACTGCTTTAGGGAGTCATTATATACAGAAATGTGAAGCCAACAGGATATAGAAGAGTTAAATAATAATAGTTAATGAAACAGGTTGGACGCACCGGTCGGGGAGACAGCAGCAACATGCTCTGCTCAGGTTCGAATCCTCGCAGGCGGATCTGAGATTCAACAGCATACTGAGGACAGAAGAGACAGCAGGAGATGAAGACATTTACAACACAAGAAGACAGGAGACGTGCTCGGCCGCGCTTGGTTTTGGCTGGTAATCATTTTAATTTTTCAATGATTTTAGGACTTTTTCAGTCAAACTATCCTGCAGCTTTTGAGACGAAGTCAAAGTGTGTGTTGAAATATTGCTCACATGATCTGAAGGGAAGGCGTTGTCCTCTAGAAGGATTTTGTGTCGAGCTGCTGTGGGTTTGTAGAAGGAAAGCTGCAGAATAATGACATAAAATGACAGTAAACATCCCATAATTCTTCTTGTTCTAGTTAGCAGAGATAGCATCATAATAATAATAATAATAATAATCAAATGAGTGTATCTCACCATCAGAAGGTGTAAATTGACTGTCAGGCCGTTCATGAGCGCCACCTCCTCAGTTTTAGCTCCTGTAAGAAACAAAACAAAATGATTTAACTCCACAGAGCAGACAGGTGACTCTGCTGTCTGTGTGTTGTCATGCCAACACAGACCTGTGACATCATCACAGTGATTGATCAGCAGACACACCTGACATTCACCACCTGTTGTTTCCTCACTGCTCTACCTGCTTCTGGTGCTTTCACAGTCCAACTGAAAAGCTGTTTGTTTATTTTTATGATTCACACAGGATTAATATTTTAAGTCATGTTTGCAGCTCCTCAAAATGTGAGTATGATAATATATATATATTATATATATTTATATTATTGCAAGTTAAATATCTGCTGTTATTAGATGTTAGCTTGGATTCTTGAAAATGAAGATTTTAACCCAATTTTCATTTTTTTAGACTAAACTATGAATCAATGAATGATAAGAATAACAGATTAGTTTAGAAGTGATTGATCCATCAGTGTACACTGACGTTACATAACCAGCCTGTGTACAAATGGACTTTCCAGGAAGCTGCAGACTTTAACCTCTGAGCCTCTAAAAACTCTGTGTATTAATGCAGATTTGGTTAAAGGGCCTTTACGTGTACTTTGAACTCCACCAAACGCTAAAGTAGTAAAGAAGAGTAAAGAAACTCCAGCTGTCAAATGGAAATACTTAAATAAAGGTGTCTCTTACCAACAACATCAGCCATGAGTCCCTCGATGTTGTTTTCAGCCCACGCCCAAGGCCGGGAGCCCTCTGTGTGACCGTGCACCCCCCTGCAGAGAGAGTTCATTTAATGAAAACGCAACCAAAAACCTCAGTAAATACAGAAATGAAGAGCTGCCGTACGTTTTGGCCCACTTCTCCAGCTCCTCTTCCAGGTACTTCCTGGCCATTTTGGGCTGAAGCCCCAGTGAGTTTCCCACGAGATAGATGCATTCCTGGGTGCCATCGACGAGCGACAGATCAGCTGCACAGACGATAAAGAAGAAGATATTTAATAAATAAATTAAATGACTCATCTGCACCATCTTTAATGTGGCATCTCTGACTCACATGGAGGCAAATCTCCAGAAATTGCTGCCTGAGGTGTCGCAGGTGGTCGTGTTTGTCGAGGTCAGCAGCCACTTCTGCAGAGGTGGGACTGCAGCCCAGCGAGGCTGAAACTCGCTCCAGAGTTTCTCTTGGATTCAAACCAGTGAACGTGTCCATTACTGATAAGACTGGTGGGCCGCGAGCCTGCAGAGACAGCAATGCATCCAGTTATATAAGACTCATCATGATTATTATGTTTTATATTTAATAAGTGTCATAAAGTGTCTCTCTCTGCAGGGTTGATGATCTTCAGTAACTCCATCATGAATATGTGAAGATTATCTGACTGAAACATAACATGTATTTATAAATATGTCTCAATAAACATACTGTGCAGCATGTTGTATGTTACATGTGTGTTTGTGTTTACTTCCGGTAATCACGACAGGAGTCCTGAGCCGTAAATCAGACATGATACATATATGTCTAACTTGTATGTAACTTCTACTTTCATATGACTAACATGTTAAATGCATCAACCAGCAGCTGCTCAACTTGCCTGTGAACCGTCTCGTCGTGAAGTTTTCGTCGGTGTTTCGGTGACATCCGTCGGTTTAATTTACACATGAACCACTAATTAGTAACCTAGCAACGTTTTAACGGCGTCAACGTGTGAAAATATAAACAAATACACGCTTTAAAAAAATGAATGAAGGATTAAATGAATGCGTCGCTACTTTGTGAACATGCCCTGAAGCATTATGGGAACTGTAGTTGTAAAAACTGCAGATATTTACACGACAGCAATGAATCTCTAAATATACAGTAAACATATATAAAACTATCACAACACCACAGGTCACCTGATGCTTGAGTTAATTAAAGTCAATTAAAAGTTTACATTAAACATCATCCATTAATTATTGTGAATTATTCCTTTAATAAAAGCTGAGATGTGTATCATAGAAACACTGTGTACATTAAGTTAAACCTTTACATTTATTCAATACTTAATTTAAACTTTAATTTATATTCACTAATTATGTTAGAAGCAGTTTCCTCATATGTCCACTGGGTGGCAGCAAAGTCTCACTAATCTAGTAAGTGTATATAAATCTACTCCGGGGCAGAAGGTGGCGCTATTGCACCAATACGCTGGAGAGGAAGAAGCGGAAGTAGAGGAAGCGGAAACGGAAGCAGCAGCAGCACCAACAACAACTTCGTATTCGCTTTATCGTTGTTCACTATCAACTCTAACCAAGCTAGCAGCTAACAGCTAGCGTCAGCTCCACCCTCTCATCCAAACGTGACGAGGTTATTTAATCCGGTGTGAGTGATGGACTCTGATGGAGAGGAGCTTCAGTCTGTATCAGCCTCGGTCACCGCACGCTTCGTCTCCGTCTCTTCATCGTTTAATTCCGGTAAGTAACGTTTCTATTGTCACTAGATTTTAACACGGACTTGTTTTTGAACGTTGAATCAGTCTCGTTCACTGAGTTTTACTCAAAGTACAGCTAATGTTGCTAAAAGCCGTAAAGCGTTGAAGCTTTGCAACAAGTTTTGTTTACACTCGCGACATTGACGTAAAGTAATTTAAATGTGTATTTAAACTGTATTTTAACACGAAACATGCTTATTTATTTAAATAACTTAAAGTATAATGTGTAAACAATATCTGTATGTGTTTGTATCTGTTAATTGATCAATAAATGGTTTAAATTAGCTAATTGAATGAGCCTCATTAGTGTTATCAGCTGCACCTGTGCTTTTCCTTTTAATTTACTGCCAAACATTTTAAAACATTTAATGCTTTATCAGCTTTAAACATCACCAAGATGCATAAACTCATGTTTTCTTGACATTTCTAATGTGTGTGTGTTTATAACAAATGTTAAATGTCTTAATTATTAACATAATGTATTAATAAACCTTTTCTTGTTTTTCAGGTTAAACTGCTGCCTGTGTTCCTGCTCATCAGCCTGTTTCAAAGACTTTGTCAATAAATAAATAATTTAAAGAAATGTAAAGTTGTTCTAAGTGTTTTTTTATCCTATACCTAAACACTTAGGTATAGGATTTCTCAGCAAAACAACAATTTTCACTTCTACCCCCCTTAATCCACCCTCCCACACACATTTATTCAACCAGTCATGCATTCATTATCAACCCATGAACCACCCCAACATTTGATTGTTGTACTCACCGGACTTGATCCTGCGTTCTCGCCGCTGAGACGTATGTGCGTTCTGCGGCGTTGCCTCCACTCCACCAGCTCTTCATATTGAAGCTTTTTCTTTTGGCGCATTTGTCTTTTATATTTGAGTGATGTCATTGAAAAGTCAGACTGACCTGGGATCGAACCCACGACCACAATAATACACTACATGGAGACATGTAGCTTATGTCTGTGACATTGCCTCCACTCCACCAGCTCTGCATACTAAAGCTTTTTCTCCGGGCGCATTTGTCTTTTATATTCTGAGTGATGTCACTAAAGAGTCAACACTGGGAATCGAACCCACGACCCTAAAACACAAACCTGTTGTCTAACACACTGAGCCATCAAACTGTTAGTGAAGCTTTCGTCATTGGCTTTTCAACATCTCCTCAAGTTACAGTTGCAGCAAACAGGCAGCGTGCTGGAGAACAGAGGCGTTTATTACATGATAAACTGCGTCTTTGTTTGATGATGAATACACTCCTCACGCGGACGGCGACAAACTGTTTCATTGTTTCGCTTCAAACACTGAAACTCTGTGCAGTCGGGCCGAGACACAACGACAGAGAGCGTCAGGTGTGAGTTCGTCTTGTGTTTTGTGGTTTATACGATTCAGATTTTCTCTTCTCACACGTCTGTTTCTTTCTCCTCCTCCGTTGCGTCTCCTTCAGCATTTCTTCTCCCGGGAGACGTTCGTCCTCAAACGGCTGAAGCGTCCTCAGAGCCAGCTGGGCTGCTGTCGCCGTGGCAACTGGTCAGCGCCTCCTCCTGCTGGGCTGGAAAAGGTTTGCCAGGCCGCTGAGTCATCACCTGGCAGCCAATGTACACACACACACACTGGTAAACACTGTTTTTAAGTCTTTACCTTTTTCCTCTTTATTTTTTATTTATTTTCAGTGTTTAATTTATCTTCTCAGGTCCTGATAAGTTGCTGTATTTCCTGTCTGCATCCTTTGACCTCTGACCTTTGACCTCCTCATTATTAGGCTTGTGTTTTCAGGTAGTTTAGGAGTTTTTTTGTTGGTTCAACTCTCTTTGGGAGATATAAAAAAACAAGGTCTAAAACCTAAATCCCACATGATTGTTTCTACTTGTCATTCTGATGGTTCACCTTTAGAGAGCAGCAGCACCTCATGTTCAAACCATGAAGCTCCCAGCAGCCTCATTCTGAGATTAATGATCATATTAAGTGACATTTATTAATAATTAGACTAAATTGTCCAAACAGCCTTACAAACGTATGGTTACTTTTATGTTTTTAAATACATATAACGAGGAGAAATGCCTCTAAAACTTAGAGTTAGTTTCATCAAGTGTCTGAAAGCAGGAAAGACGCTAGATTTTAATTTAAAGAAAGTGTTGGACAGGTAGCAGGATTCATGTCTGCACCAAACTTCATGCAGATTCTTGTGTCTTTTGTTTGCTGCTGGTCCCGGTTGCGTTGCCCTGGCTACTGTTTCCCTCGGCTGGATTACTTCCTGGTAGCGGGCGCCTGGCTGCCGATCACAGCGTAATCTGGACAGATCCTCAATCTGTCATTCAAACCCAAATCCCATCTGGCTCGTTTGGTTGTTCACACTGCAGTGGTGGCCATAAACCTGGATAACACGGAGCAGGACAGTGTTTCCTGAAGGGTCAGGGCCGCTGTGAGTGTGATTGCACCGGGTTTTACGCTGAGTTATGGCTGCAATCAAGCCACTCAGGTGATACATGAAGGTCGGCTGTTGTTGCCTGCAGCTCAAAGAGGTGATTTTGTGTTTTTCTGTCTCCTCGTGGCTCTCTTAACACGCTCTCACTACAAAACAACATCCATCGTGACAAGTCACTTAGTCTCAGATTCCACTTATTACCAGAAATGTTCCTCTTATTCAGATAACAAGACAAAGATGGACTGTTTTTATTGGATTAATTATCCCAACATATCACATTTAGTCCATGTACTGAAATCATATCTGATGTAAACGTGGTAAATGTGGATATTTATAGAAAGAAAATCTGCAGTAAATGTTCATGTGTTAATGTCTAAGAACACCTCAGTATGCAGAAGACATTAAATCATGTTTTAATTAAAAGAACTGACAGATTTAAGCTTTAATAGACACTGTTGAAGCGTCATATCCAGCGACTGCATGCAGCAGATTTGAACCGACGCCCTCGTCATCACCATGACGACCTTAAATGTGCAGCACCTGTGCACGCCCGAGTGGCCATCTCATGTCGCATCTACCCCTCCCTAATCCGATAATCCCCGATCGGATTAGAGGCTCCTGGATCAGAACATACTCTCTGTCCTGCACACACACACACACACACACACACACAGTTACCTGATGGCCTACATGTCTACTTCCTCTTTCCAGTTTGGGCTAATTGGACAGACGTTAAATGAACTACGGTTTACAGGCTGATCAGAACAGACTGCTGGTTGAATAACAGTCTGCGACTCACAACAAACAACAACAACAAACAACAACAACATCCATCTTAAGCTGTTTAGTCTCCTACTGATCCTTTAAATCTTATTTTTTTCACAAAATCTGTCAGTTGTGTGTGTTTGCATTTACACCAAAGTCCCGTTTTGCATGCAGGTGCTGCGTCATCCTTCGCATTAAATTAACATATAAAACTAAATAACAAGTTGAACTTTCAGTAGAGAAGGAATAAAGGTTCTCCGCCTCCTGCACATCACTGGCTGGGTCATCAGAGCCATTTGTAGCTCGTTAGTCAGTTAATTAATTGAATGAGATCATACAGCTGCCTGTGAGGCTTCACCGAGGCTTCAGGCCTGATTTATTTATCCCAGACAACGTTTTTAGATCTGAGGTGAACATGTCTGAGCTGAGACATTACGTCCCAGTGAGTCACAAAGTTTGACTTTGTCTGCAAAACTAGGTCGAGATATTGAAGGAAAACATTGGAGAAGCTCGTGAGTAAATTTAATTTCCTTCCTCTTACACTCCTCTACGTCTTTATTAGACAAACAGAAGAAGAAGAGAAGGTCACTCTCGTATGTTTTGACAGCCAGCATGACGGTGACCACATAGGGTTAATCTTCCAGCGAAACCTCCCCCGCAAAAAACACAAAATCAGCCCCCGATAACCACAACACCATATGGAGAAAGCTAAGCTCCGTCAGGTTATAAGTGTCACAGCGCTGCCTTCAGAGAGGATTACTGTTGTCCAAGAAACCACCGAACACCTCGTGATGCTGTTGAAGTTATGTAATGAAGCTAAAGCCACTCGTTTCTAACATTATTGTATATGTATGTATGGATACGTGTGTTTTAAGACATACAGATACTTAAAATACATTGTCTGTTCTGCTCGGGTTGAACTCGCGACCTCTCAGCGACAGGAAGTGACCTTCCTCGCAGCGCCAGCTCTGATGTGAGCCGCTGCAGCGAGGGCTTGAAACAGAAACGAGAGAGCTCGTTATGATAATAAGAATCAGCCGGGGAGCTTTTCAACGAGAGATTAAAAACAACTTGATTAACTCGTCCGTCAGTCACGCTGCTGCACGGCTGTGAGAGACGTGGGAGTGAAAATGAGTCCAAAAATCATCTGCTCCTGAAACACGACAGGAAGTGTTAAGAAAAGATGTTTCCTGTTTCCAAATAATACAAATGTTAATGCTACAACATGAATGACCCAGGATCAGCGGCATCCGAACATCTCAGAGGTGAAGCGGCTGTTTAACCTTTTTAATTGAGCTTTAATTCTCTGTTGGCCTCCCGACAGGTTTCCACGCTTCACCGGCTCCCCGAGCTGAACGAGATTTATGTGATGAAAGGAAAGCAGAGCTCGATGACTTCCTGTACCTACACTGAAAGTGACCGGCCTCGTAAAGTGGAAGTCTTGTTCAAACGGCAGCTTCATCAATCACGGATGATAATTATGATAGATGGGGGAGGAGCTCGGGCAAATGAAGGCCGAAAAACATTTAGGCGAGTCGCAGTGAGGAAGAGAGAGATTAATGGTGATAAAAGTGAGCGAGGGTGAAGGTGCACCGTCACGGAGGAGACGCATTTGTAAAGAAGAGTCTAACAGTTCATTTTAAAGGTGAAATATGCCTTTACAACCTCCCAGGATTCACTTCTGGCTCTCCAACAGCTGCTGAATGCACCTTTAAATGTTTTCTTTATGAATAAATTAGCTTTAAAATGTCTCATTTTTATATAATGTTATGTAATATATATTTGAGCGTGTGCTGCTCTGCAGTCGGAGATGTTTCCAGACACTTTACAGCCGGATTAAATCTCATCCGTGGCTCCTCCAGGCCATCGATCAATGAAAAGATGGATCCAGAGAAGTGATTCTGCACCGTGGAGCTGAATCTGTTGGGTCTCCTTTGTAAAATCATTATCTCTGAACCTTCGCCGTCGCCCACTTCAGCTCAACACCAATTACCCACAAGCCCCTCCATCCACATGTCTCCCATGGCAACCTGAGCTGACACTTTAAAAAGCAGAAAAAAGATGAACAATTAGCTTTTTTTTAATAAATGCATAAATCAGTTTTCCAAGGTTATTCTCAGGATGAATAATGACTAAATAAACATTCAACTCTATTAATAACAGACATCCTTTAATGTCACTGAAGGCATCACGGCTCTGCTGTATCTGGTCTCAGCGTCCTTGAGGGAAACGTTGAATCCTGCTCGCTGTTTTCGTACGTCGCTTGAGATGAGAGCAGCAAAATGAAAACGATGTTTGGTGCTGAGGATGCTGGGACTTAAGGCTTCATGAAAAAGCCTCATTTGGTTTCATCAGTGTGGAATAAACCAGATCAGGAGCAAGAAAACAACCTGGAAATACAAAAAAATCATCTTTTAGCTGAAACTGACTGCTGACTAAACCTCTGAAGGATGATTTATGGTTTGCTTAAATGCAGAAATGTTCAAATTTATCATCAGAAAATTAACAATAAATCCTAAAAATGCTGGCTCAGGACTGAGGAGGCTGTGTGTGTGTGTGTGTGTGTGTGTGTGTGTTTTCCTGAAGATACAGTACAGCCAGCTAATCCGTGACCTTTTCCCACCGCTGCTGCGACTGGAGAAATGATGAATAAGTAATTTGCTGTGAACAGGTTGTGCAGCCTCAAGTGTGAAATAAACGGACAGATGGAGGCGAGAAAAAGGAGCAAAGAAGAAGAAGAAGAGATGGAAACTCAACGGTGTATTTCTCTGAAGTTGCATGTGATTTTGCAGACTCTTCTTATCTTCGTTGGCATTTTAAGTATTTCAGATAAACTCTTGCTCATCACATTTTCAGGGATTCTTGTGTTTGCATTCAGGCAGCATTTGAAATAACTAAATTCCTGCTGTTTCTTCCCATAACCAACGTGGCTGACAAGAGTTATTCTGATGCAAAGCGAGCTGCGCTGATACCGAAGCTCCTTGAGAACACAGTGAATAGACGGTCCCACAGCTCCCATTCAGCCATCTGAATAGACACGTCAAGCCCAGTCTGAGCCTCTAATAGGAGCTGAACTACAGGGCAGCAACGGCCGCGCTGAGCCGCCCGTCTCTATACAGCTCACAGCTTTTTGTGCCAGATTTCTCAGCAGGCTTGACTTGTGTCTTGAATTGTTAATATTTCTGAGAAAGTGTTGAAGGAAATGTCTGTTAATGAACTTTCTCCAGTCGCAGCAGCTGATGAAAAGCACCATGTATGATTAAAACATCAGCAGCAGCTTGAAGTTTCTGCTAAAATGTGAAATAATATTTAAGTATTACTTTAATCCCTGACAGTGTTTTTTTACATGAAGACAGAAGTGAATAATGCAGAATCTGACTTTCTGTCATGTGGAACAAATGGAAACGTCAGCGTGTTTGATTCTTTTTTATAAAAGTGCAGGTTCAAGGTGACATCAGCCTGCCGGGCGGCTCTTCACAGACCTCCTGCCACTTCATAACCGGCCTCACTGATATCCATCACATCCCCTCCGGACCCCTGGCAGCGCTGAATGAGAAAGCATGCGGAGGACAGTCAGATAAATCACAGCGCTGCCTTCTCCTCTTCTGCAGCTGCTGTGGCATTTATCATATGTGCCAAATGAAAGGTGGAGAGTTTCCAACATCCTCGACTGCTGGGATGTGACTGGACACAAAGGCGTGAGCAGAATAATATGTTTTAACCTCATACCATCATAACATTATAAAGATAACAACAATGATGTCAAGATAAAAGTGGAAACGTATGACCTGTGAGTGAAAGGAGCTGTTTGTCCAATCAGCAGCCTCGTTCCTCAGGCAGCAGCATGCAGTCTCTTTCTAGTTTATACTGCATGTGTTTTTATTTTTTAATTTCTACTCACGGTTTTTAACGACTTTCTCTGGAGGAGCTGATCAAAGTCATTAAAGTTTACTTTGAGCTTTGCCTGTTTGATGCTTTTTGAAGTCAGACAGCTTAAAGGGTTGGATTTGATCTGCCGTACGTGACGCTAGATTTATGGTCAGTTACAGGGGAAACTTTCACTCCTACATTTACTCATTAAAGCCTCCCTGATACGCTGTTGGTTTACATCATGATGCAGAGGAGTGTTTTAGTGTCACCACAGCCTCATTAGCAGAGCAGCCTCCTGCTGCACAGACGGTTATTCATTGAGGAGGCTCAACACGTGGCTCCACAGAGGAGCAAGAGACGTGGACGTCCAGGATGTAGAGGAGCATGTTGCAGATGTTATCAAGCTAACAAATTCACAATACTCATGTACTTTAACTGCAATACTTCACAGTACTCGTGTACTTTAACTGCAATACTTCACAGTACTCGTGCACTTTAACTGCAATACTTCACAGTACTCGTGTACTTTAACTGCAATACTTCACAATACTCGTGTACTTTAACTGCAATACTTCACAGTACTCGTGTACTTTAACTGCAATACTTCACAATACTCGTGTACTTTAACTGCAATACTTTACAGTACTCATGCACTTTAACTGCAATACTTCACAGTACTCGTGTAAAGGAGTACTTTATTAATCTGAGTGCATTATTAAATCAATAAGGTCATTAAGTGCAGGAGCTTTGTTGAGGTCTGGACTCACTGCACAGTGTGTGTGTGTGTGTGTGTATATACGTGTGTGTGTGTGGCCCCGCCCCCTCGTGACGTCACCCAGCTCCTCTCCTCCAGTCCTCCGGCAGACCGGAGCAGAGCCGGACGGAGACGCGTCGAGTCGCTTCATTTATAAAACTTGTGGGATTGTGGAGCTTTTTGTTTTTTTTATTTTTTTATTGCTTTTTATTGATTCATTAAATCAAATCTTTAAAACACACATGGGACTTAAAGGAGGAAGATGAAGATGAAGATGAAGTGAGTCTACATCAGCGTTTATTCTTCAGTTGAAGCCAGCAGGAGGTCAGTTTCAATCACATTAACACTTTATCTATCGATCCTCCCCTCAGTCTATTTACTAATAATAATAATAATAATAATATGTATGTTTATAATAATTCATCTCTGGTGCTTTTTATAACTGAATATTCAATATTAAAACATGTGAAGCATCGCTGCTTTTCTTCCATCATATTTATCAATAAACACATTTAACAGCAGCTGGAGCCGATAAGGTCATCTGATAAGCTGAAAATCCTCTCAGTGCGCGCGCACGCACACGCACACACACACACACACACACTGGGTTGAGCAGGAATGTGGGGTTTTCCACTTTCCAGACTTCTTTTCTTCATCCTTATTCTGCCTCCTCCTCTTCTTTTTCTTCTTCTTCTTCTAAACTCTATTAGCAGTTATTTTACTCCTCTTCCTCTGTTTGCTGCCTCCTCACCTGTCTTATCTTTTCCTCTTCACCTCACCTGTGTCTTTTTCTTCCAAACTTTTTATTTCACTCTTCTGTCCAGCTGTCCTCTCCTTCTTCATTATATCTCCTCCTCCTCCAACCACACACACATATACACACACACACATACACACCCAACGTTAAGCCTAAAAACTGGCATGTCATCGTTTTCCAGCCCCCTGCAAAGGTGCGCTCCATTTTGTAATTAATGGCAGCTGATCACACACACACACACACACTGTGGAGTCAAGTCCACACATGCTTCTGTGTATTTAAAGGCTGTTTCTGGCAGCTGCGAGTACTTATTATTGTCAGGATGAAGACTTCACATCATGCAGAATGACTGTATATTATATATTTATAGTGAAAACATGTTACAATAATGAATCCTAAAGCTTAAACATCTACAGACAATCATCTACATTTCCCTTTATTTCCCTGAAGATGGAGCCATTGGAGCTAATTTATTGCATTCAAAACACTTAATGTTGAAATTAAAACTACCTGCTGGCCTCAAGTCGACCTGTTGACAGATTCAAAATGTCTCTTCCTCTTCCTCTTCCTGAGTGAGAGTCTTTCCTTCACAGACCGTCAGCAGGTGAAGAATCACCTGCAGTGAAGGAGGACGCGGCACTAAAAGTGAACACTTACTGCGCTCATCTACCTGTAAATCCATCCTGAGAGGAGAGAGCAGCGATTGTAATATTTCACGGATGAATTTCTCCGTTGATGGCTGGTGGCGGTCGAGGCAGAGCGGCGCCGCAGCCTAATGTACTTGACCACATGCCAAGCTGAGGCTTTTTTAATATTTATTCACTTTCTCCTGCAGCTCTGCAGGATAACACGTGAAAGCCTGAACATGTAGTGAATCTGCTGTAGGACAATAGCAGCAACATTCAAGAGAATTACACTTAAAGTCCTTCAACTGTCAGCTGAGCATCTCCAGACTCTTAAATAATATTTATAACTGCTTCTTCTTCATGTTTATTGGTGCTTTGTTGACTTTGACGCTGAGCTTTGCAAACAAATTGAACATTAATTACTAATTTGAGACATTAAGGTTTCCAACAGGCCTGCAGCATCAGCAGCTCCACATTAAAACAAGTTTATTTGCTTTTTATCACATTTCTCCTCAGAGCTGACGTGATTTTGTTAAAGCAAATGGGTTCAATTTGTTGAGTTTTGCTGCTGCGGTTGTAAATCTGCTTGACAGCTCGCTGCAGGGTAAGACAATACTTTCATTCAGAGAGCACTTTTTAGTCATCAACCATTTATTTTCTTCCTGCAAGCGGTTTTTGATGAGCTTTAACTTTATTTTATTGTAAATGCACTCACAGGAAGCATCTACGGTGGCCCTGAAGTCCAACTGAATTAGACTGAACACTAATTATAGACGAGCATCTTCCTCCGTCACCTTTAATTCAAGGACATTTTTCTGTTTCCCTGAGCTCATGTTAATTTCTGCTGGTTCACTTCATCACAGGTGTAAACGCACGTCCAGGTGCATGCTGGGAGCTGCAGTGGCGCCACTTATACGGTCGGACAAAGTGCCTGCGCTCAGCATATTACATCATCCAAATAAGTTAATCAATCCCATGTTTTGTCTGGATGAGCTTTAACAAATCAATAATCAATGAGTTTTTCCTCCAGAAGGAGAATTATTATGATTTTAATGTTGAATCTTGAGGAGATTTAGTTGTTTCGTGCATTTTTTTTAAAGTTTATTAAACTTCCTGAGTATCAGCAGCCTGTGGTGTGTTTGACCTTGATTTAAGAGCCCTCCAGCTTCCTGCCTGGATCTGGGATTACACTCTTTTCTGACTGTGAGTTTGACTTTATTACCTTTAAGTATTAAATACTGCTGGTTGATTTTCAATGTTGGGCATGTTTTTGTTTCTGCAGCTGCTGTGTCTGATTCTCATTTCAAACATCTGCGATGGAAAAACGATAAAGTCTCAGCGAGCATATGGCTGCTGGAAACGGTTATTATTCCAACATCCATCCAGGGATTAGAACCAGCCGACTCTCGGCTAATTAAACATTCGACTCTCTGACGTCCTCACCGTCAGCCTGAGTGAAATGAGTTAATAGAGTATTTCAGGGGTAAAAAATACATCCCTGACTCCACTTTTGAGGAACACCCAGTTTTCTCAGCATCTCTCTCTGTAATTGAAATAAAACGTGAAGTAGGAGTTCACCCCCATGTTCGGTATCTCTGCGATCTGCCTGTGGAAGTCTTGTTTTCTCACACACAGGGTATCTTCTGTGTTATTTCATGTCTCGTGCTGCGTTTCTCTGCTTAGATCCTGCATGTTGTCTCTTGGTGAGGCTCGGTGTGGATCTGCAGGCCTCTGAACTCAACCTCCTGCTGCGTTTTCTCTCAGTCTTGTTTTCTTTCTGACTTTCTTTCCTCACCTCCTCCTGCATTTAGCAGGGGATCACCTCGGTGTGATATCAAAGCGGGTGACAGAGTCTTTGTCTGCCAGCTTGTTATTGATCGCAGACTTGCTCCGGCTGCCTGCTGAGTGCTCATTTTCGAGCCGGGGGAAAGGATTTATCGATAGGCGTCACGCTCCTTGTAGAACACAGAGGCTGCAGGAAAATGAAATCGCCTCGCAGGAGTTTGAGATGCAACCATTAAACCTCACTTTCTCTTCCCTGCAAGCTCTGTAGTGCGACAGTTTCCTTCAACATCCCGAGAGGGAGTCAAAAACATCAATATATCACCAGATTAAAAAAAAAAACAACCCACACAGCGCTTTAAAGACTAATGTGGTGCAGAAGAAGTTCACGAGGGAGCAAAGAAAGCACACAAAGTAGAAACAACTCTGTCACTTTATAAGAACCTGCGCCAATTAACTGGGAGACGGTGGGGTGGATCACATGGAAGAAAAGTAAAGTAAAAAAGTAAAAGTTGGATGAGAAATTGTCACTTTTTCAAGTATTAATGGTGAAAAAGTGACAGAAATTATATATATACAGACATACTGTTAATAATAGCTTGATTTGACTGTAAAGCAGAGTTGCAGCACCAAACACCTGAATCACAGTCCTCAGTGTTTAATGTGAAAACACTGAGCAGAATTTCAGCTCCGAACATTAAAGCTCTAATGAAGATAATTAGTGAAAAGCATTCACATGGCAGCTTCTACAGTCTGTGTTGCTTTAATCAGATTAAAATGGCATCATTAGCGTGCAAATGCAAATGTTCCCACTGTTGCTGCTCGCCACGTCCTGCAGGAATAATAGAGTCTCTTGTGACTGAAGGGAACAACGTTTTGCTGCAGAACAATTTCTGGCTGGCTCTCTAATCAGATTACAGTCTATTGCTGAGTGTGTGTTTTCATACACTAAATTGAATCACAGCTCAATTCTGACAAGGAAATTGGTAACTTGGTTGGTATAATCAGAGATGTAAATACTCAAAACACACACGGCAGTGCAGGATATCGAGCCAGAGCATCTATTGTACTGTAAGTTTATAGATTATATAAGAAATGTTGATTTATTTAGTTGTTTCGGTTGGTTTAAAGTGTGCAAATAACCCAAATCCTCCAAAAATGCAGTGATATTTTAACCTAATTTTGACCTTTGCAGCGTTGCCTCAGGAAATCACTCTACATTTAATTCTGTGTTTGTTTCCAGATGAAAAGCTGCCAATGAGCAAACGCTACAACAAGGATCGGCCATGGCTGCCCATCGGATCATCAGAGTGACCAACAACAACCACATCCTCCCTCGCTGTAAGTCTGAGGGGACGCTCATCGACCTCAGCGAAGGCGTGACCGGGGCCAGCCTCACTGATGTCAAAGGTCAGTGTTTCACTAGTTTATGTCATTGCTGTAAATACATAGGGTAAAATGTAAAAAAATTCTGTCATGATTAAATTAAGGAACCAATTAACAGAGCAGTTTTGTTCTTTTGATCTTTTGCAATCAGATTTCTTCAGTTATCTGTTGGAAACTGGCTCTTTCACTTCACTGGTTGCACTTCATTACAGCTTTGTTTACATGCTCTAGATACGCTAATGAGGTGAACTAAAAATAGCAATGCAGTTCATCTGCTCATACATTTAACTTGTGATCTGAAAAGGTTTTTAGTTTTTTATTTGGTTCGGTATGTTGGCTTCGTTTGTGTCCCAGACTAAACACTCAATTAAACCATTCGGACACAAACGTTCATGTCTGATCTGTAAGACCCTCACTAGTTCAGCAGGTCCATTATTTATGTGTGCAATCATATAACACACACCAATAGTTGTAATATTTTGAGTAATCAGCCAATGAGGGATTAGGTGCACTTGTCTATCACTAATAGTTTTATAAAAATGCACTTTGGTCTTTTTCCTTTTCAGTGCCTTCTCCCAGTGCCTTAAGGTTGGACACTTCATCCTCCTATGAAGCGGCGCAGGAAGTGGTCGCCATCAAGGATTACTGCCCCAGCAGCTTCACCACGCTGAAATTCTCCAAAGGCGATCGCCTCTATGTGCTGGACACATCAGGTGGCGAGTGGTGGTACGCCCACAACAACACAGAAATGGGCTACATCCCAGCCGCCTACGTCCAGCCAGTCAACTTCAGGAACTCTTCGCTCAGTGACAGTGGGATGATTGACAGTCTTGGGGAGGGATACGAGGAGGGGTCGAAGGAGTTTGGAGGTTTGGGGGAGTGGACAGGTATGACCCTGAAACACTCCCCAATTTACAACAACAGTCCGTTCTCTGTGAACCCTTTTATCCGCCCATTAGATCAAAACTGCAATGACACAGGTGTAAGGAAATCAGCAGACCTTATTCTGTTTGATGCCTTGGCATCCCCGTCCGCTGGCTCCACCTTTAACACAAGTACAATTATGACAAATGGATTTAGCAGCTGCTGCATAAACAACACCAACCCCATGAGCCCAAATCAAGAGATTGCTCCAAACCTGCACAGGGAGAACCCTTTTTTCAGGAGTAAACGTTCCCACAGTCTCTCAGAACTGTCCGTCTTGCAGGCGCAGTCGAATCCAACTTTACCGTCTTCTGGTTTCTTCACGGGGCTTAAGGCTCCTGCGCCGGAGCAGTTTCAGAGCAGGGAGGATTTTAGGACAGCTTGGTTAAACCATCGGAAATTGGCCCGGTCTTGTCATGATCTGGACTCCTTGGGTCAGAGCCCTGGATGGGGCCAGACGCAGCCGGTGGAGACAAACATCGTCTGCAGGTTGGACAGTAACGGAGGGGTTGTCCAGCTCCCGGACACACACATCAGCGTTCACATCCCTGAAGGCCATGTCAGCCATGGAGACCACCAGCAGATCTCCATGAAAGCCTTACTAGACCCTCCTCTGGAGCTCAACAGTGACCACTGCTCCACCGTCAGCCCCGTAGTGGAGATCAAGCTCAGCAACATGGAGACCAAGTCCTTCATCACGCTGGAGATAAACGTATCAGTAACTCTGAGGAAGGACAGTTGCCAAACTGCTGAGGTGCTTTGTGTTCGAAGCGATTGCAAAGAAGGGCCTTATACTCCGATCCCGAATGCTTACGTCTACAAAGATACAGTCCAGGTGCAGTTGGATAGTCTAGAGCCTTGCATGTATGTGGCGGTTGTGGTTCAGTCGCAATACATGAGACAGAATACAACTGTTTGGGACTACGTGCAGAGGAAAGTAACTCTGGGTGTATACGGACCCAAGCACATCCACCCTTCCTTCAAGACAGTTGTGGCCATGTTCGGGCATGACTGTGCTCCCAAGACCTTGTTGGTGAGTGAGGTTGGTCGGCAGGCTAGCTCCACCCCGGCGGTTGCGCTCCAGCTGTGGGGGAAGCACCAGTTTGTACTGGGGTACCCTCAGGACCTCCAGGTGGGGTTATACTCCAACATGTCCAACTATCAGGTGAAGGTGAACGAGGGTGCCGGGATGATTAGGGGATTTCAGGTCAAACTGGGGAAGGTCAGTAGACTGCTGTACATGATCTCATCGCACAACCCCAACAGCATCTCAGACTTCACTCTCAGGGTCCAAATCAAGGACGCCCTGGACTGTATCCTCACCCAGTTCTGTGTCCAAACTCCGCAACCGCCACCAAAGACCAGAGCAAGAATAACAGGCCAGAGGAGGTTCTTGAAAAAGAAAGAGGTGGATAAGATCATCCTCTCGCCACTGGCTGTCACCTCCAAATACCCAAAGTTTCAAGATCGTTGCATAACCAACCTCAAATTTGGCAAGTTGATCAAAACAGTGATCAGGCAGCACAAGAGCACCTATCTGTTGGAGTACAAGAAGGGAGATGTTATTGCTTTGCTCAGTGAGGAGAAAATCAAACTGCGAGGGCAGCTGCGGACCAAAGAGTGGTACATTGGATACTATCAGGGGAAGATGGGGCTTGTCCACGCCAAGAACGTTTTGGTTCTGGGTAAGGTCAAGCCCATTTATTGGTGCGGGCCGGACCTAACGACCACAATGCTGCTGGAGCAGATCCTGAAGCCTTGCAAATTTCTTACATACATCTACGCAACCGTGAGGACAGTTTTAATGGAGAATGTTGGAAACTGGAGAGCGTTTGCAGATGCCCTCGGGTACGGGAATTTACCGTTGAATTATTTCTGCCGGACCGAGCTGGATAATGAGCCAGAAAAGGTGGCGTCAGTTCTGGAGAAACTGAAAGAGGAGTGTACGAACATGGAGAGCAAGGAGAGGAAGTCCTTCCAGAGGGAACTCATGATGGTAAGGAGTGTGTGTATTAACGTGGCTCTGGTGTGGGTGTACCTTTTCTTATGTGCATCATGTCCGTTATTATTTATTTTGATTATTATTTCGCACTGAAGCCTAAAAGATTTGGAGGTCCGAGCAATAATGAGAAATAAATCTTTATTCAGCAGCAATTAGGAAACCGTGTCCCTTATTTTCTAAAGGTAAAACCTGTTTGTGTTACCCTAAATGTTTATGTTTCTGTTTGCTGCATAATTAGTCATTTGTGGCAGCTAAAAGGAAGAAAAAAAACACATTTCCTGAACAATCAGTGTCTCTTGCTGTCTGACTGATTGGTGAGGCTGCTACAACATCCTTCAACATGATTTCTTTCCACTTCAGCCTGCAGCACAGTTGCACAATATGACTGTGAATTGGAGCCCTTATGCTCAGTCACATGAACGGTAAACAACTTGTCTTACAGCCTGAGGTGTCTTACAGTCTGAACAGCCACCACATGAAAAACGAAGGTAAAGGAAAGCGTGGAAATAAAACATAACACCTGCAGTTTGAGTGAAAACAACTCTGTCAAGCGAACACATGCAGGCCTCCATGTGCACCAACGCCCTGCAGGAGGCAAAATAGTCCTGAAACATTGACCAGGCACCATTACTCAAAAACATACTTCAGCAAGGTACATTTTCTAAGTGCTGCTCATGAAGGCAGAGCTGATGAAGCACGCATGGACTGTTATTGCACTTTTGCTCAGTATGGCTGCAGGTTTTCGGCTGGCGGCCTCCGGAGCAGCTGGGGGTAAAGAGCCTTGCTAAATGTGCTAAATGTGACTTTTGACAGCAGCTGTTAGGTAGCCGCTATTCATGCTCTTTCCTCTTTTAGCTCACCTGCAGCCCTGTTTGACTACAAGTCATGTGACCTCGCTATAATCATCACAGTAAATCTAAAGCAAAGATGCTTTCATGTTTCATAAAAGGCTTTTCTTGTGGCTGCTGGCTTCAACTCCTGCTGAGGCTTTTTAACTTGCTGTGTGCACAAAGGGCGCCTTGGCTTTTTTTTTTTTTTATCTCCATCCAACAACTCTGTTCAGCCAGTTTTTAAAAAAATATTTGCTAGAAAATGACTCAGATGTCCTTCACTGAGGTCCTGCAATTTTCTTTCATCAGGAACACATTTATTGTCATTTAGGACATAACTTTACAGCCCTTATGGCTTTGCCAGTGGACATAGTGTCATATGAATTTTTCTTTTTGACGTATTTGGTTTCCTCTCACGCTGCAGCATCAGTAGCTGCTCCGTCAGCTCTGTGAGCTTTGCAGATTCACTCATGGGAGTTTGTATTTATTGGTTTAAACTGATTTTCACCTGGATTTTTATGTCCTGTCACGTCTTAAATTTGTTGTCTCCTGCTGCTCAGTTTGCTGCTGCACTTCACCTGCTATAAACCACTGCGGTGGGTATATGTGTGTGTGTGTGTGTGTGAGTTTCTCCTGCGACATTTTCCCTCCACTGAGCAGTGAAGTGTCATCGAGCTGCAGGAGTAAATGTCCACAGAGTCACACAGGCTTGAATTACTGCACAAAAAATATCCTCATAGCCTTATATAATAGTTTCTCAATAAATCACTGAGTGCTATAAAATCCTTGATTAGCAAACTTTTCTCTCTTCCACAAATTGACTTATTTATTGCCACTTTCTGTATGTATACAAATGCAGGGAAATGATGGGATGAAACTGTGTCATCTGAAGGGGGTCGATGATGCGTAAAACCTGGACGGTGTCATGTCGAGGAATCCAGGAAGCGAGCAGGGCGTGGTCAATGTCTCGTTGACCTATCATAGCGTCATTGTCTTTTTATGACAGAAAAAGAGGCGAGAAAAGCAGAACAACTGGGTGTGGATGTGATAACTGATACAAGAGGAGAAGAAAGAGGTTGGACACACCTTCTGCACAAAGGTTGACAACAAATCCTGCTCTTTGTTCTTAAATCCATGTTAGAAAAAGTGAAAGGAGACATTCAGGAGTCACCTGATGCTACTTTAGTTCAGATTTGGACCTGTGGGTGTGGACGACCACAATTATAACTTTTACAGAGTTTTAAGAAGCTGCCGTCTAAATCTGGAAAAGTTCTGTCAGACTTTCAAAGCAGAAGGTCGTCTGAAACCTTAAAAATGAAAGTGTTTCAGTTTTGTCTTCAGGGTTCGAACGGCTCCCTCCTCTCCACCACGCACAGCCGACAGGTGTTCCCGTGTGAAATGTGAGCAGCCATTGATCAGGACGGAGCTGGAGGCCCGGAGGACATCCGACACGTCCCAGATCGAGTTACAAAGGCAGAGGACAAATGAGAAGAGTGGCTGAAAGGCCAGGAGGGTGTCCTTTAATAATAGATGCATCCAACGTAATCAATCCCCTGCATGGAGACCAAAGTCTTCAGTCATAAAACTCAAGAAAATTACATTTTTTATAAACGTACAGTCACTTTGATCCCCTGTGACAGCCAATAAAAATCAGCATGTTAATGAAGCGATGAATATTTAACAGCCGAGCTGCTGCAGGATTATTATATTATTAACACAAATGTGTTAAAGGAACATGAGATCCTCTGCAGCAGATCACATTTTTGTTTCTCATCCTTCCTGCTTTCTTCCTCCTTTTCTCGTTTCTACCTGTCAGTATTCTCAGCCGCTGAGCTCCACCTCTCCACCTTCTTCCCTCCTCATTTATGTGACAGCCGCTCAGTCAGCTGTCAGCTCCATCTGTCCATCTGCTTCAGGGCTTCAGGTCGCCACTATCTCATATTTTCAGACACTTTGTAGTCACTCTCTAGTTTTCTTCTTATAATAATATGTCTTATATCATCTTAAGTTGCATTTCTTTGCCCAGTTTTAAGAGCAGGATTATCCAGCATGCATAAAAACAGAGAGAAACTATAACTCCAGCTGGAAGTGTAACAGCTGACAGTGTCCTTGAGCAAGACGCTGACCTTTGACCCCCATGTGGTGCAGTGTTTGCATGCTGTCTCAGAGGGAGATGATGAAAACACACTCGCTATTCAAATTCACAGAGCTATAAGTTCAAAATTTAAAGGTAACATTTCTGTCTTAAATGACAACAAGTTTCTGCTGAACGGAGCTCTGGATTTGCATTTGAACGCATCATGCTCATTTCCAGACAGCAGGCTGAAGCTTGATGTGTGTGTGTGTGTTTGTGTTTGGACTGACCACGTCTATATTTAGACTGAAACCTGTGTGGAGCCTGAATCAGCAGACGGAGGACATCATGTCAGGAGGCCACAGCCAGGTGGTGCAGAGAGATAGAGGCGAGCAGAAGAGGAAGGAGGAGGTGAAGGAGGAGGGGAAGCGTTCCCAAACCACGATAATCCATCATCTCACTTTGAGTTGAGAAATATGACCTGAACATTGTAGGTTATTCAGGTTAATTCACTTTACTGCAGACCTGAAATCTAATAACAGAAGAAGATAAAAGAGATAAAATTACACATAAGGAGACGGTGGAATATAAATTGGTCATTTTAATATCTGGTACTTACATAACCTTGAGATTATAAGGTTCCTGCTGTATTAAAATAAAATTCATACTTTATAATTCATAATACAGACTGTAAAAACCTGCAGGAAACAGAGGAAAAAGACGAAGAGTTTTACGCAGCACTGACCTCTGATCTGATCTGATGAAGCCATCAATTACCTGAGTGGAAACTGTTCAGACGGGACAACATTTACATATCCAGCCCCCTGATTGGACAGTTAATTTATCATGTTGCCACGACGACAGCACAAAATGAAGTGGTGTATTTACAGAGCGATGTGTTCATTTAACCGTTACAAACATACAACTGATCCCTTTAAGGTTGGAGGAACATGTGATGTAAGATGCTGCAGCAGCCGAGACCACACACACACACACACACGTGCTCTAATTGTAAAAAAGGAAATCACCTCAGCCGCCGTTGTGTCTCTTCTGGAGAAAAATAAATCTCGCCTGCAGCATTTTTTTTCCAGTCAGCTGCTTTTATTAACGCTCTGTATTTTTAAGCCTTCGTCCAGCCGAGTCAGCTGAGTAAGAACGTGTTTACAGCAGCAGCCTGAGGGACTCGACTTCTTACAAGAAGGGTTAAGAGTTCATATTCATACACGTTGCTTGTTATTTATGTTCAGGAGCTTCTTATTATTCAGACCTTTGAATTCTTGTACCTACGTGATAAATATTTGATCTGTTTCCTCCCCGTCAGGCGTTGCTGAAGATGGATTGCCAGGGTCTGGTTGCCAAGTTGGTCCTGGACTTTGTCTTGTTGACCACAGCGGTGGAGGTGGCGTCCCGGTGGAGGGAACTCGCCGAGAAACTGGCCCGAGTGTCCAGACAGCAGATGGAGGCTTACGAGGCTCCACACCGCGACAAGAGCGGCCTACTGGACAACGAGGTGAAGCTCTTCAGAGACGTTACTAGATCCATACGCGTCTTTTGTCCTTCTTTAACCTTCTTTCTCTTCACCCTTCAGTCCATGTGGAAGCCAGCCTACGACTTCTTACTGACATGGGCGGCCCACGTCGGGGACAGCTACCGTGACGTGATCCAGGAGCTCCACCTGGGCCTGGACAAGATGAGGAACCCCATCACCAAGAGGTGGAAGCACCTGACCGGCACGCTCATCCTCGTCAACTGCCTCGACACCCTCCGCAGCGCCGCCTTCTGCCCCACCGGATACGGAGATTTTGCCATCTGAACATCTTGAAAACATCTCCTCCTCGTGATTGTCCCTCATGTGGAGTTCAGTTGAAGCAGGTGGATTTTTTCCTGCAGGACACAGGATGGACGTCAGAGATTAAGCCTGCCTGGTGAACCTCGAGGCTTTCCTTCAATCTTCAGGTGCATAACATGCGTACTGCACCTTTAGTGCTGCTGCAGCACTCTAATTGGTTCCTCATGAAGCACCAATGAGGTCTGTGGTGGTGGATAAATCTGATCCACCTCCATATCTGCTGGTTTCTTTTCTAATTTCTCTTTCTCTTCATTTCTCTTCCTCTAAATGTGCGTTCAGACAGAACACAAAGCGACCTTTAGAGGCTGCACGGTTGCATAGAGAAATAAAATAAACACAAACCGTCTTTGTGTTGTGTCTGAAAGCATCGTGAGGTTTGTCTTGTCTGCTTGTTTTAGGCGCTTCATGTTTATCCTCCACTTCCTGTCTCATTCTCTACGTGTTACGACATCCTGATGCAAATATTAACCGAAACTCCAGAAAATTCAACAAAAAGCAAATTCATTCATTCATTCATTTCCACTCAGGTTTTTATGTACAAATAAAAACGTGTGGATGGAAACATAACTTTGCTGTAATCTTTTTTTGCCGCCCTCAGGACAACAGAGACCTCGACCGCTGCAGTACGTAACCACACGTTGTTAACGTAGATGTTTCTATGGCAACACGTTACCGCTCTCACTCTGGTTCTACGTTTTAAAAGCCTTCATCCAATCAAATCTCATTAAAAGTGGTTCATACACCAATAACATTGCCAAAAACAGTTAGCCCAATGCTAAAAATATATCTGTTTATGCAAGATGTACTTCTATTTTTTTAATATTTGCAGAACAACACACATGATGCATTATTGTTGTGTTTTATTTCATCCGTGTGACATTAATTTTTATCATATTTCTGCTGACGTAAAGTTATAAATTACTATATTATAAAATGATGAAATTATTAGTGTTTTTCTAATGGTGCAGCTATAACTGAAAATTATGGACAAAAAACTGCTCGGCTAGTTGGGATAAATGTCAACGTGATGGCTCAAATATTATATAATGATGAAGAACAACAGTAAACATGTTAAATATTAAAATCAGAAGGCAGCAAAGTATTATGATTATTCATATATGTCACCATATGAGCAGGTTCAGGTAAAATAACGAGTATTTCACAGTTTTTGTTAAATTTAAAACAGACTTTTGTCTCTGTTTGTCTTTGATTTTTTGATCTCAATAAGTATAATCAATCATCTATGATGCTTTTATTGATCCGAGTTCATCTTCTATGCTTAATTTCAGTCTTTTTGCATATTTTCTTGTTTTGTTTCTCTGTTTTGTGATTGCTGCGGTGTCCTGTATGATGCGGGAGGAGTTTATATATATTTGTACTTAAATAACGTCACCGTATCACCTGTGACAGTGTTTCTGTTCAGAAGGTATAAAAATAAAGATGAATATTATTCAATATTAAACATTTCAGCATGTTTTTTTTTTGCTTTCTCAGGTTTCTACACATGCGTCAACAAACAGAACCACTTTGAATATCTTTAGGTAGCAGAGATGAGATCAATGAGGAGGTTTTCTACGATATGAATATAGATGTGTGACGCTGTCATCCTGAATTACTGCAAGGAAACACACAGAAAACACACTCACATGAATGCACAAAGGATCACGTGCACTGATGCATGCGTACATGAACACACACACACACACACACACACGCGCAGTTTATTGGTCTTAATTAAAGCAGATAATTATTCTCCCAGCAGCTTGACACAGTCGCCCTCAACGTTCCTGCTCGTCTCCTGGATACAGCTGGACTCTCACTTTAATGTCCTCTCAGAAGCAGTTTGTGGTGCATAGAGACACAATAAAAGCACACCAGGTAAACAACAACAACAACAACAACAATAGTCCCAGATCATCTATAGTCACCACAGTGCAGTTAATGGCTGTTTACCAACAACTGAGTAGTCTGCACATCCCATAAACAAAGACATTTATTTTACAACTTCTTCTATTTGGAAAATAAATGAAGTAATAAAAGTGTGTGCAGCCACTTCCTGTTCTCCTGATGCACAGAGTGAAATATTTAAGCTGTGAGGAGATAAAACGTCTCTCGTGTTTTCTTAAGGCTCAATTTAAAGATCGAGATTCTCACATTTAACAGCTCAGATCTGTCGTTTATAATCTAAGAGTCAGTCTTTCTGGCGACGTGAGGTTGTTTTCCTCACAGCTCTTTCCCTTCGTTAATTCGGGACAAATTGGCCTGTTTGGAGCAGCTTTTGAAAATGCAAAACAGGTGGTGAGATGAAAAAGCTTCAAGCCTGTTTCATCTTGTGGTTTCACCCTGTGAATGTACCAGCTTCATGTTCGCTGTTGTCTTCTGTCACGGTGAAAGATCAAAATTAACAATATGTGAAACATTATTTAGTCTCTCAGAAACTGAAAGTGAAGTGACTGCAGGTTTCTAACATAAAGAAGCATGTTTTCTTTTATTCTATTTGCACTTTTAACCTTCTCAGCGTCTGGCTGCTACTTGTCGTCTGTTACCTGAGGAACAGCAAGGAGACGAGGGAATAAATTACAGAGAAATCAACGAGAGAGGCTCTCGTGTTTTATGGATGAGGAGACTGTGTGGGAGGAGACAGAAAGGTGCAATTAGAGAGAGTTGTGGTTTCATAAAGTCAGGTTTTATGTGTGTGTGTGTGTGTGTGAGGTGACCAGCGGCCACGCCCCTGTTTATAATTCGTTTTATTGATCTCACACACACTCATTAGGAGGGAAATCAATGGAGGAGGAGGGCAGCAGAAACAATTAGTGGGTTCTTGATGACTCAGGTTGTGCTGCTGCCTGTGTGTGTGCTTATTAAAGGGCAAGTTCACCGTTTTAAGAAAAGTCAGGCATCCATATAAACAGTGACTGAAAAGATCTGCTTCAAATGTGCTTTGAGTTTCCACCAGGTGTCCTGAACTGTCAGGTAACACCTGTGATGATACTGTAACTTCCCTCACAGTTACTGTAGATTTTAAAGGTATATTTCACTAAACTGCTGCTGGTTAGTTTCCTGAAAATCTCATCCTGCTGTGAAAAGCTGTGCTGCCATCTAGTGTGTAGTCTAATGTGGCACTTCTGGTATTTATTACTATTCAAAAAACATTTTTAAAAACATGGATTCAAATGACAGCAATAGTTTAATATTGATATTAAAATATACAAATATATTATAACATGTTGTACAGATGTGCAAAATATTGTAAAATCGTGTTTTTTTTTGCTTTCTATTATAGTTTATAGAGTATAGATGTAGATGTATAATTTTCATATGTGAAGACACATGAGGAAGATGAACATTGACTTTACTGAAGAGGATCAAGCATCTACTGTGGGCTCATTCCTGCACATTAAAGCTGGATTTAAACTGGTGTTTTCATGTTTCACCAGTGGGTGTCAGACTCGCAGCAGTCATGCAGCTTTGTGCGCAGAGGAAACACTCAAAACAAACACATTCACACTAAAACCCAGCCTGACCTCAACCGCTGGAGTCTCACTCTGATACGATGCTTTTATTTTGGAAGGCCAGTCGCTTCACCGGAAACAGTACTTGGTCTTTTTCTGCTGCGTCTTGACGCATGTCTACACGCTTATAGGCTGATCCACGCATCACACAGCACGCACATGAGTGTGTGTGTTAGTACGTGAAGGCAGCAGCTGCGCATCGACACACACACACACACACAGACTGATAATAACATAATGTGACACTCGGCCACGCGTAATTTGCGCATTAAGCGGTGCGCACCGCGTGGATTTGTGATGATTTGACTGTTTGTGGACGCCTGGTGCTGCTGGACCGAGTCCAGGGATGCTGCGGCTCGTCTGGAGGGGCTGCGCCCTCCACATCTGCTGAACGGTGACTCTCATGGATCCCTCCCGGGACATCTGAGCGTCTCCTGCGGTGATATCTGCTCCTTCTGTGGGACTGCATGCTGTTCCTCCTTCCCAGCCTGCAACATGGGGAATAGTTTCTCCAATTTGGCCGCCTTCCAGTCCTTGCACATAGTCATGCTCGGTTTGGACTCTGCGGGCAAAACCACCGTGTTGTACCGGCTGAAATTCAACGAGTTCGTCAACACGGTGCCAACTATCGGCTTCAACACGGAGAGGATCCGGCTGGGCGGCGCGGGGGCCTCCAGGGGCATCAGCTGCCACTTCTGGGACGTCGGGGGGCAGGAGAAGCTGCGGCCCCTCTGGAAGCCCTACAGTCGCTGCACGGACGGCATCGTGTACGTGGTGGACTCCGTGGACGCCGAGAGGCTGGAGGAGGCCCGGACCGAGCTGCACAAGATCACCCGCTTCTCAGAGAACCAGGGGACGCCGCTGCTGGTCATCGCCAACAAGCAGGACCTGCCCCGGGCGCTGGATGTCGGGGAGATCGAGAGGCAGCTGGCCCTGGCCGAGCTGAGCCCCTCCACCCCGTACCACGTCCAGCCGGCCTGCGCCATCATAGGAGAGGGGCTGGATGAGGGTATGGACAAACTGTATGAGATGATAGTGAAGAGGAGGAAGTCACTGAAGCAGAAGAAGAAGAGGCAGTGATGGCTATAGAAACTATAGAAATATTATTCAAGGTATATTTTACATATTAAAAAAAACACAATGAAGCATAAATATCATTATAAAGTCTCCATATATGATGAAAATATATTCATAGTGAAGCCATATCAACTAAGAAATATACATTAAATATACTGAAACTCCATTTATCAACATCTGAAATAGGTATAAGTATGAAATATATAAATATGTGAATATATATTGATGGTTTGACTATTTCAAGCCCCTCTGCAGGCAGACAGTGTCTCTATAAACTGTGGTGAGTCCCTGTAGGAATATTAATAGGAGGTTTTTATACAGTGTATGGATGTACTGGCAGAGCTCCCTGCTGCTGCCCCGTCGTGCTGCACACAGATGAGAGACTGTTAAATAAATGTGATGTGAGATGCACAAACTGCTGGTGTTACAACAGAGATGACTCCCCTCCCCGAAAAGACAAAACTCTGTCTCGTTTACAGTCTCTGCACGCTTTGAGGTGAAAAAATCAATCTGAAACGTAGATATGCAACAATTAATCGACTAACAGCAAACGTAAACTTCTCAAAAGTGACATTTTAGTGTTTTCTTTGTCTTCTGTGAGACATTACTTTAGACTCATTTTGGCATTTTCACTATTCTTGGACATTTTATTGGCAAAAGTTAATAGTCAATTAATCCAAGAAAGTCTTCAAAAACTTTCTTGCACTTTGAGACATTTTCTGAGACGTGTGTCTTTTCTTGGAGGACCATCGTTGTTGTTTTCAGCAGATGTTTGTCTGCTTCTGATTGGGAACTAATGATTTCATCTCTAATCCATCTGATTGATTTCACCTGTTCACTTCTTCTCTACATGTAGCTCCCTCTTTGTAACCTGGGTGTGGCTTTGACACCTTTCTTCCAAGTTTATCCATTTAAAGATGCAGACACGCTGCTTCATCACTGCAGCAGAGTAAGGCGTTAAACCAGCGGAGGTCAGCAGAACCTTAAGTTGGTCCTTAATGATTTTCTGGCGGTCAGAAACGATGTTGGATTTTGTGCAGGGATATTGAAAATCAGGACTGTTTATGTTATTTGTGCACCAGATTCCCATTGAACATCCATAATGGAGCCAGATATGGAGGAGTGAGATTAGCGACATGCCCATTAATCCTCAAAACAGCTTGCTTTCCCTTTTCTTTCTTTTATTACATCTAAAATAATTCCCTGTTCAGCAGTGGTGGGAAGAGTACTGGGAGCTTTTACTCAAGAAAATAGGTGTGTAAAAATACTCCATTACTAGTAAATGAGTTTTATTAGAACAATACATCATGTAGTCGTCTGCATAGAGTGACAATTTGAGACAAAATCATTGTTTAACCGATCCTTGAAATCGTCAACATCTTTGCGCTTCTGTAAACTTTTTGTTCCCTGAAGTTGTTGAAAAAGTGTTTACGAGTGCATCCAACACTGCGTCAACCTGCTGGCAGCGACAGGACAGAAAGACGAGGAGCGATACGTCTTCCTGTAACCACGATGTAGTGAAACAAACGACAGGCTGGAACCTGTTCAGCTGCTCTTATCCAGTGATGTTTAAATGTTTGGACGTGTGGAGGAGGTTTTTTAATCAATGTGAACATCATCTATACACGAACCACACATGAGAGCCTGCAGAATAAATGACAGGACTGTCGAAGGTCTCACATGGACTGTTGGCTTCATGCTGCATTCACGTCGAAACAGAAGAAGAAGAAGACGCAGGATGAAATCTTATTGCTGCAGCTTGATGACCACATATTAATAAAACCATAAACTGCAGCATGTTTTTAAAGGGATCTTGGAAAGCTGCAAAAACATTTACACTTGTCATACTTGTAAATACCACCAGGGGTCAGTCAGAATATCTTATTTCCGATGTTTATCCGACTCCAACGTGGCATCCTCCTCCTTCCAGTGATCGAGTTGTGTTCAACATTGCATGACAGCAACTTCCAATGATGTAAATTACACGGTATAATGTTACAGCCAAGATACAGCAAGACCAAACAATGTATTACAAGCCAAAATGGAAAAAAAGAAAGAAGTATTTTTGGGATTAAACTCTTTGTAACTGACCTCGTGTTAAATCAGTATTATTGTGTCAACGCTGTTGCATAAACCCAGTTACTGTTTAATGTCCGTGAAGGCAGCTTGTGTTGAGTCAACAGAGGCCTTAAAGGTTATCAGTTTCTCAGACAATGAAGCTCTCTCAGATCTCGTCAGGGATCGGTGGCGGTGGTTCGATCCAGTGTCGACTTTACACCCCGTTTCCTCTGGTTTTGATCTTTCTAATCTCTCGTCTCGTGCCCCGAGTCTTTCTAACAACTGTCTTGCTCTTGTGAACTCTCTCACCGTCCAAAAAAATACAAACATTAGACCTCCTGAAAGACGAGGAGCAGGTTCTCCTGTTCAAAATGGATTAATAGCACTAATTAAGATGTGCTGATCATTTCTCGTTCAGACACACACACTCTCAGCGTGGGGTGTGTTTGGGGTTTGCAGCCGCTGTGAGTTCAAGCGGAGGCTAATCCGGCTGCGTTTCCTGCTGCCAGCAGCATGTCGAGGTGAACCGAGAGTCACTGCACTGCTGACGTCACGACTGAAGCTTCGTTATCATTTTAATTACAGGCTGCCAGACTGAGACAGAGAGAAAGGGAGAGTCATCAACACGTCATTTCATGTTGAATTACTGTAGAGGATTAAAGATGAAATATTGATCATATACGATCATTAAAATTGAAGCATAATCCTTTAAAATACCACCATGGTTACACTACTAGTATTACTTATTAAGATATAATCCGAGCTACAACAAAACACACAAAGTACTTTTAATATTTTAACATAATAAAATGTTGCTTGGTACATTTTCACTCTGAGACTGAGACAGAAAAGCAGACGAGGTTTAACGACAGCTGTCAGGTGCAGCATGTCATTAAACATGTTAAATTACACGTCTCACCTCTGTAATCCTGAGGGTGGGACTCTCCCAGAGGATGCTGGGAGATCGTTTTAAAATGTCTGAGCTCCTTCTTTCATGCATTCAAGTGATTTTGGTGGAAAACGAACGCTGTGACAAAACGTTTTTGTCGGTATTTTGTGTTCTCGGGTAGAAATATAGAGCAAAATCCACTTCAGGCGTTTGCATCGAGTCTTCTTTCTGTTTCATCTGTTTCACCACATGATGCTACGATACCTTCAATGTTACTTAAACATAAATATTACAACTTACTATATTGAAGTACCATGCAACATGTCCCCCTCACATCCCTGCACGAGTTTTTAACTGCCGAGTTAGTAAATAAAAGTGGTAGTTTTCTTGTTTCCTCCCATGTAAGCTGCACTTAAAGAGGAAAAACATCTCTCACCACCCATTAAATCATCAGGCCGCTGCACTCGGCTCACCAAATGTTTCTTGTGATCCATCTGATCTTATTTCCTGGTTTATATTTAAGGTATTAAGCTGGAAACTGTAGAAACTGCACACAAAGAGAGAAGTAGAGTCAGATCAGAGGGGGTTAAAAACAGAATCACATCTGCAATGGAAAGTTAAAGAGGAGAGAAGAGGGGAGGAGAGGGGAGGAGAAAGGAGCGCTTCCCCATAAGATTATTTATTTCAGCTGATGACAGAAGATAGTGACGCACGAACATGTGCCAGAAGTGGAAAAACAAACCCCCACATGTCCAGACATTTAAAAAAAAGCTTGAATAAAGAGTCCAAAGAATACACACAAACGTATGTGACAAGGCTGTTTAGTTTTCAGAGACTGAGGGTGCATATGTTTGCTGCTCAAATCAGTTTCCACGGTGATCATACAACATCTGAGGGTGTGTCTGTGTGTCGGTGCTGTGACCCTTTGACCTGTGAGCTGCCGTCTTAAGTCGCCAAATACGCTGTGAGTTGTGTCAATAAACTGACTGTCTGATGCTCACAGAGCAGAAATGTGTTCAGCTGCTCGCAGGATGAGGACAACGCTGAGGTCAGAGGTCACAGCAGAAATAAAACCCTGAACCGATCAGTCATGAGAAGCACGGAGGGAAAGGTTTTTCTCATCGTGGAGAATCGTACCTGGTGTAATGAGTAAAAGAAACACGATCCGCTGAGAAAACGTAGAGAAGTTTATATTTAACCTGGAACAAAAGCCGAGTAAATAAACGTTCATCAAACGGCCCGTTTCTCCAGGACTTTCCCACACTCACAGATCTGACTCAGGTGTGCTGCTTCATCAGGTAGAACACCGTCAAACACAACTCCACCCGTTAATGAAGATGCTGCACTATAAACTGAGGATGATGAAGGCCTAAATCTGCATCAGATGCAGCCTATACAGCTTCATTAATGATTAATAAAATGCTTTATAGATCATTTATAGTCTTTGGGTTGCCAGTTTGTGGAAAATCATTTTTTTAAAAGCTGTTTAGTTCATCACAGTTTAATAAGAAAGTCATATAAATTGATTTTTACAGCTTTTTTCCAGAGTGAAGGTGGTCTGCATGATCCATTAAAAAAAAGAAGTCTGATGTTGGCAATAATGTTATGTGTTTGAAACATTAAAAAAGCCTTCATAAAGTGTGAATATATTATTTTTTTATTATGATATATGACGGCTTATCGGTCCAACTGTTGAGTCTTTCTCTTATCGGTCAGTTTCACCTTTTTCCAACATTTTTTATTTACTTCATTTAGCTCCATCTTGTGGCAAAACTCTCTATTTGCACTTTCTGCACTTTATGATCATCAAAATAAATGTTCATAAGCATTTTAATTGTAAAAGAACATTTTTCATATTAACAAATATAGTTTAAATGAAATTATAAACTATATTTATCATTCACAGAGACACAACGAGTTGTTTTACAGTCAGTCACAATAATGCTATAAAATGCAATGATTTACGAGTCATTATGACAATGATTAACTCTGAGATAACAGATAATGATTTTACTGGAAACCTGCTGTTTGCTTTAAACAGGTCATAAATAGGTTCAAGGTTTCTGCACAAAGCAGATGCATCAAGTCAGAGTCAGGCAGCACTGAGCAGCAGGATACTGACTTTATTACAAATTAAAATAATTATAAAAATGTAAATAAAACAATCTGAGAAGGAAAAAAAAAGACATTTCAGTCTTTTGATTTAAAAAAAAAAAAATATTATAAATAAAGGATGTAAATCACTGTATTATATCGTTGAAACACAAGTGCATCATGTTTATGTGTTTGTTGGTGAAAGTCAACAACCGGAAGTAGTTTCAGTGTAAAACTGACTCGCGTTGAACCGTGTTGGTCAAACGTTAAGATGTCTGCAGGGAAAGAAAAGCAAGAAAACACCTTGAGCTTCTTTATTAACGGGAGGAAGGTACGTAAAGTCTTTACGTCACGTTGTTACGCAGCTGGAGGACGTTTTCTTTTCATCTTTATCTTCGTTAAAAAGTGATGAAACATTCACGTTTAATTTATAAAACTGTTCAAATAGTTCAAAATAAAATTAGCATGAAATGAGTTTCTGATGTTAAACAGGAAACTGTCATTTGTCAAACTTTTTAGTTTTTAGTTTAGTTTGGTGACGGTGTTACGGTTAATTTGGTGACGGTGTTACGGTTAGTTTAGTGACGGTGTTACGGTTAATTTAGTGACGGTGTTACGGATGGTTTAGTGACGGTGTTACGGATGGTTTGGTGACGGTGTTATGGTTGGTTTGGTGACGGTGTTACGGTTAGTTTAGTGACGGTGTTACGGATGGTTTGGTGACGGTGTTATGGTTGGTTTGGTGACGGTGTTACGGTTAGTTTAGTGACGGTGTTACGGATGGTTTAGTGACCATCACACTGAGTGACCTGCTGGAAGAAGAAGGTGTTTTTGCTGATATTTCATTTATTGTTTCTAACAGTAAAACTCTTGTTATATATAATAACTGATACTGATTATATATGTATGAATACGTATCTGATACAGTATAAAAGTCTGTATTTTTATTTATTTTCCCATTACTTTGACCTATTACTTATTATAATAATAAAAAATATTATTATTATAATTATTATTATTATTATTATTGGAGAAACTATAATGACTTTGTGTTGTAACAGGTAACAGAGAACCATGCAGACCCTGAAACGATGCTGCTGTCCTTTATCAGAGAGAAACGTATCCTTCAAATCTTTATGATCAACTTGTATGATTTTATTGTCTGCATATCACTGATACTCCACCTATACGTTGCTGGTTGTTTCCTTTACTGTGACCTCAGTGAGGTTAACTGGGACCAAATATGGCTGCGGCGGTGGAGGCTGCGGGGCGTGCACCGTCATGGTGTCACGCTACCAACACGCCACCAAAACCATCATGTATCCTTCATGACCACATCAAAGTAAAGCTGATACAGTAGCTGTGATTTAATCTCTAACTACTGTCTGGACATTGTGGGCTGTTGTTTTACCTTCACTGTCCTGTCAGTCATTACTCGGCCAACGCCTGCCTCCTGCCGCTCTGCCAGCTTCACGGAGCCGCCGTCACCACCGTGGAGGGCATCGGCAGCACCAAGACCCGGATCCACCCAGTACAGGTCAGAACCGCGGCGGCTTCGCTCATCAGACATCTGTGTGTTAATTATAATGTTACTTTGACATTTGGATGATGTGTCTGCAGGAGCGAATAGCGAAGGCTCACGGCTCCCAGTGTGGCTTCTGCACTCCAGGGATGGTGATGTCCATGTACACGCTGCTGAGGAACAAGCCTCAGCCAACCATGGAGGACATCAGGGAGGCTCTGGCTGGTACTAACACACCCGAACCCTGACACAGGAACACGTGAAACATATGACCAGTGTATAATCAAACTGTTGATATGTATTTTCTGACCTCATCGTCTGCTGTTGCTTTCCAGGTAATCTGTGCCGCTGTACTGGATATCGACCCATCGTTGACGGCTGCAGGACCTTCTGTCAGGTTCATGCAGAGCTCATAGTCACATGACTTAACACATCATATATAACTTAATCTGGTAGTTCTGGTTAGTGCAGCACAAAGCCGTAACTGTGATGAGTCTTTCTGATATGAATATAATAACATAATTTAATATAAAAACAGGAAGCCAACTGCTGCAAAGCCAACGGAGTCGGAAAGTGTTGCCTCAACGGGGAAGAAACCGGTGAAGAACCTGAGGTTGAGTTTCCTTTTTTAATAATATGTTTGAATAATAGACACTCAAAGCTGCCTGACATAGAAAAAGAAGAAAACTGAGCTATGATGTAACATCACTGCGTGCTTTCTGCCTCCTCGTCCTCCTGTCATGTGCTCCAGAGGAAACCACAGCTGTTTGACGACAGCGACTTTCTGCCGTTGGACCCGACGCAGGAGCTGATCTTCCCTCCAGAACTGATTGTGAGTCATAACCATGGAAAATGAATTTGAATCAACATATTTCACATTTTTTTACACAGTATAAATTCATACAGGGTTATTTGAGTTCTTGTGTGTCAACATGAGTTATTTAAAGGAACAGTGCAAAATAAAAACAGCGTTCTCCTCCTCAGCTGATGGCGGAGACAGCGAGCCTGCAGACTCTCACCTTTCGTGGGGAGAGGGTGACCTGGGTGTCCCCGGGCGCGCTGAAGGAGCTGGTCCAGCTGAAGACAAGCAACCCTGAAGCTCCGCTGGTCTTTGGCAACACCAACATAGGTAAAGACATCTGAAGGTGTAGAAAAAACAAAGCAGCTGAACAGACATAACTTACTGTATTAACCCAATATTTTATATATATTATTGTTATAACCCAGTTAAACTAAACTCTGCTGTGTCTGCTTTGCATCGAAGGTCCTGATGTTAAGTTCAAAGGCGTCCTGCATCCGCTGATAATCTCTCCAACCAGAGTGACGGAGCTGTTTGAGGTCACTCAGACGCCACACGGTGAGATTTCTAGGATTCCTCATGAAACTCGTGTGACACCAACACGTGTATTTGGTTAACGTGCTTGTTTCTCTGCAGGTGTTTTTGTTGGCGCGGGGTGCAGCCTCTCTGAGGTTCGGTCTCTTTTGGAGAAACTGGTCCACCAGTTTCCGGAGGAGAAGACGGAGCTGCTCAGAGCCCTGATCCAGCAGCTGAGGAACCTGGGAAGCCAGCAGATCCGTAACGTTGCTGTGAGTAGACGTCACGCTAACATTACTGATGCAGATTCACACATATGAGACTTCTTAACTTCCTGATTTCCTTCATCTATATTTCCTTTCTTCATTTATTTCTTCTCGTCAGTGTTTTCGCTTGTAAATTTGTTGTGAAACATGAACTGAGATGAAACCCTACAAATAAAATCGTGTCAATTTACACTTTTTATATGATATGTTTTTCATATTAAGTCTCTCGGAGGCAGCATCATGAGTGCGAACCCCAACTCAGATCTGAACCCGGTTCTTGCTGCTGGAAACTGCAAAGTGAGAGTCATTTCAAGTGGTGAGTCACAGGAAGGATTGGTTCATTGATTGGTTGTATCGGCTCTGTATCGGCTCTGTATCGGCTCTGCATCGGCTCTGCTCTGTTTGAATCTACCAGGAGGAAGACGAGACGTTCCTCTCAATCAAGACTTCTTTGTGAGCTTTGGAAAAACCATCCTGAAGCCAGAGGAGATTGTTCTCTCTGTTTTTATTCCTTTTACCAGAAAGGTACACATATTCTTTCATCATCCATTACAAAGTCCTGTATCCTGTTAGTCATGTAATCAATAATCATTAATCATTAATCCTTTTAATGTGTGTTTTTTTCTAATTGTCACCAGTTTCTTGTTTGTCCTGCAGGGGGAGTTTGTTCGAGCTTTCCGTCAGGCACCGAGGAAGGAGAGCGCCTTCGCCACGGTGACGGCGGGGATGAGGGTGATTTTCTCAGAAGGATCCAGAGTGGTGGAAGATGTCAGTATTTACTACGGAGGAATGGGACCAACCACAGTCAGAGCTGCTAAAACCTGCACAGACATCATCATGAGGTTTCTCTTTCCTTCTTTTGATGCTCTTCATGTCTGGTTCCTGCCACTAAAATGAAAACCCTCCCATGTTTCCTTCAGACCGTGGGATGATGAGACCCTCAGTCGAGCTTATGACGTCCTCTTGGATGAGTTGCTCCTCCCTCCATCAGCTCCCGGAGGAAAAGTGGAGTTTCGTCGCTCCCTGGCTCTCAGCTTCCTCTTCAAATTCAACCTGGAGGTCCTGCACAAGCTCAGAGAACTGGTACGACCGTGTCATTTTCATTTTCAATGCATTGCATGTTCGTCCTCTGCTATGTACTGTAACACGAGGACTTTCTCTGTCTGTTTACAGAACGTAATCACAGATGAGCTTCCTGAGAAGATTCAACCTTTACCCAGAGAGATGCAACCCGGCCTGCAGGAGTTTCAGGTCAGAAAAACAAATCACAAATGACCAGCTCACTACAGAAATCAATTTCACTACCGAATAAAACCTTTAAAACTCCAAAAACAGCATGTGTCTGAGGGCCAGAATGAGCAGGACCCAGTGGGGCGTCCCATCATGCACCGCTCTGCCATCAGTCAGGCCACAGGAGAGGCCGTATACACCGACGACATCCCCAGAACAGACGGGGAGCTTTTTCTGGCTCTAGTCACCAGCTCTCGAGCACACGCTAAGATCATGTAAGAAAAAGATGATCTGTGAGCCACCTTGTAATTTAAATCCACAGTTCATGTTTTAATCGTGTATTCTTACTGACAGAGGTCTGGATGTGAGTGAGGCTCTGCAGCTGCCTGGTGTTGTCGACGTCATCACGGCCAAAGATATTCCTGGAAAGAAAGTCCGTACGTTGTTTGGTTATGACGAAGAGCTGCTCGCTCAGACAGAGGTAGACCGTGTAATTCAAGTTACGTCAGTGTGAATTTTCTGCTGTGATCATCATGTTTAGTGTCTTTGTTAACGTGCAGGTGTCGTGCATCGGTCAGATGTTATGTGCTGTGGTCGCTGACACGAGGGCGCACGCCAAACGAGGCGCTGCAGCCGTGAAGATCGCCTACGAAGACCTGCCGGAGCCGGTTTTTACCGTGGAGGTCAATGAAAGAAACGCAGCTTTCTGCCCTGTGTGAATCTACGATGCAGATTTAACATTTACAAACGTTTGTCCTTTGTCACCGTGACAGGAAGCCATCGAGAAGTCATCTTTCTTTGAGCCTCAGAGGACGATCGAGAGAGGAAACGTGACGGAGGCTTTCAAAACTGTTGATCAGGTTTATGAAGGTAAAGGATGAAAATGCACCGGCTGCAACACATCAGTTTCATCAGTTTCATCAGTCCTTCTAGTATTTCTGACCAATCTCACTGTGTTTGTAGGAGATATGCGTATGGCTGGCCAGGAGCATTTCTACATGGAGACCCAGAGCATGCTGGTTGTTCCTGTCGGCGAGGAGACAGAGTTGCACGTTTACGTCTCCACTCAGTCGCCAACATCAACTCAGGTTCACATCTGAACACCAGCTGCTTTAGTTAACATCACAAATGACCCACTGTTGGTTTTCATACATGTTATTTCTCTGGCTGTAGGAAGCAGTTGCAGAGACGCTGGACATCCCGTCCAACAGAGTCGCCTGTCATGTGAAAAGAATCGGAGGAGCTTTCGGAGGGAAAGTCATAAAAACAGCCATACTGGCTTGTATCACCTCTGTAGCTGCGTGGAAGTAAGTCACAAACTGTCCTCAAGAACACAGTTATGACTCAGATATGTACTATGATGGGTTTGTTTTTGCAGGACTAACCGGGCGGTCCGCTGTGTCCTGGAGCGAGGTGAGGACATGCTGATCACAGGAGCGCGTCACCCTGTACTGGGAAAATACAAGGTTCAACAACACACACACGCTTTCAAAGAGAAGAATGTTTGTCAGCAAAGATTTGAAGAAACCCTGATGATGGTTTCCTGTTTGTTTCAGGTCGGTTTTATGAATGACGGCAGGATCGTGGCTGCAGATATGCAGTACTACACCAACGCTGGCAACACTGTGGATGAATCAGTTCTGGTGGGTAAAACCTGTCATGTTCATTATGTACATGTGACGCTAACGTAGAAACTTCTCTACGACCCTGCAGGTAGTAGAGAAAATCCTGCTTCAAATGGACAACGTATACAACATCCCCAACCTGCGAGGACGAGCCGCCGCCTGCAGAACCAACCTGCCCTCCAACACCTCCTTCAGGGGCTTCGGTGTTCCCCAGACCATCATGGTTGTAGAGAACATGGTCAATGACGTTGCCATGGTGCTGCAGCGCCCTGCAGACCAGGTCACGCTCCAAACTTGTATCATATCACATGATATATATCAATATCACATTTTTCATCCGGGTAATTTTTAAAATCAGATACGGGAGATCAACATGTACAAAGGGCCGTCAGTCACCCTCTACAAGTTTGAGTTCAGCCCGGAGAACTTGCATCGCTGCTGGGAGGAGTGCAAAGTCAAGTCCGAGTACGGCGAGCGGCGCCGAGCTGTGGAGCGGTTTAACCAGCACAACCGCTGGAAGAAGAGAGGCATGTCCATCATCCCCATTAAATACGGCATTGCATTTGTAGAGGGCGTCTTAAATCAGGTCATTACAATATATTTTCTGTAATATTATGACTGAATGTTCAAAACCTCCTGTTAGTCGTGTAATTATTTCCTGTCTGTGTGTGTCTGTGTGTGTGTGTGTGTGTGTGTATGTGAAAGGCTGCAGCTTTGGTCCACATCTATAAAGACGGCTCTGTTCTGGTCTCTCATGGCGGCACAGAGATGGGTCAAGGAATCCACACCAAGATGCAGCAGGTGAGTCGAAACAAGCGTCCACTGGTCTCTACAGTACATACAGGAGTGTGAAAGGTGATTGTTTTCTTTCAAAGCCATCTGAACATCCAACATTTGGTGTTAGGTGGCGAGCCGGGAGCTTGGTATCCCGCCTTCTAAGATCTACATCAGCGAGACGAGCACCAACACTGTTCCCAACACCTGCCCCTCTGCTGCCTCCTTCGGCACCGACGCTAACGGCATGGCGGTCAAGGTCAAGTCTTGTTCCTGCGTTTCTCAAGTCTCAATACTTGTATCTGATATAAACAGACAATAATACTAATACGGATCATTTTCCTTTTTATTCAGAACGCCTGCCAGACTTTGTACCAGCGACTGGAGCCAATCAGGCAGAAGAACCCCAAAGGATCATGGGAGAGTTGGGTACGATTTGATAGGAGAGGTTATAATGGACACCAGCTAACAGACGTCCAGTAAATCTGAATCTTTCTTTGTCTTGTATTCAGGTTAAAGCAGCATTTTTTGAGAAAATAAGTTTATCAGCGACTGGATTCCACAGGTAAAAACCTCTTTCTGTTCGCTTTACTCCTCAAAAGACAGGTAAAGTTAAATCAGGTAACAGTACCAGCTTGCTGTGTGTCCTCAGAGGTCCAGATCTTTACATGGACTGGGACCAGATGAAGGGTCAGCCCAACGCTTACTACACATATGGAGTCTGCTGCTGCGAGGTGGAGCTGGACTGCCTCACCGGAGACTACATGGTCAGAACTGAACATTTCTATCTTCTCACTGTTACCGGGGTGAAAATGTCTAAACTGCAGGTTGATGATAGTTTTGCTTCTGGTAGACGGTGAGGACAGACATTGTGGCCGACATTGGCAGAAGTGTGAACCCTTCAGTGGACATCGGCCAGGTGATAAAATAAATATAAAAATGAATCAATATCTTGTGGTCCCCTTTTCATCTGTCTCCTTACGTCCATCTTTTTGTCCTCCCTCAGATTGAAGGAGCGTTCATGCAGGGTTTGGGTCTCTACACTCTGGAGGAGTTGAAGTTTTCTCCTTCAGGGCTTCTGTACACTCGAGGTCCGTCTCAGTATAAGATCCCCGCCGTCTGCGACATGCCGCTTCACTTCAACGTCTATCTGCTCTCAGACTCCCACAACCCCCACGCCATCTACTCCTCAAAGGTCAGAGATCACACCTTTCACTGAATTTCTCTTTTTTGCTTTTTTTTATAACTTGTGGTGGTGTTTCTCATGCTGTGTTTGTCTCTGCAGGGTATTGGAGAACCCATCCTCTCCTTGGGAAGCGCAGTGTTCTTCGCCATCAAAGACGCCGTGGCCGCAGCTCGCTCAGAGTCCGGTCTGGTCGGCCCGTTTTCCCTGTACAGCCCTGCAACAGCAGAGAGAGCCTGTCTGGCCTGTTCCTCCCCGTTCACCCAGAAGGTAAATATACTGAAATATTGACAATCGTAAGATTTTCATGTAAAATGTCTCCATTAATTCTTGTTTGACATTCTGCATAAAAAACTTCTCATATATTGAGTTTCTATTATGAATCATACTAAAATATATATATTTTTGTTTCCAGATTCCAGCCAGCAAACCAGGATCCTTCAAACCGTGGGCCTTAAACATCTAACACTGACTGACTTAACCGCACATCTATCCTCTTTCAATGATTCTAATATGAAATCAATATCTTAACCTCTTAAAATCATATAACATTTTTTGACTCAATAAAGTGCATTTAAATATTGAAACTGTTATTAAACTGAAAATGTTAATTTCACTGTTAGTTATGTGAATACGATGCATAAATATGATGTTTACAAATAAATCATGTCAATCATATATTTTGTTATTGTCATTGGTGTAAATTATTCTTAACTGGTCAACCTTTAATCCATCAGTTATTGATCTGTAGCCTGTGCAGCCACAAATGTTCCCTATAATCATAAAAACTGAAACAAACAAGTGGTAAAAAACTAGATGCAGAAATAACTTGAATGATGCACAAAATTATGAGGCTATAAGTATTGGAAGTAAGATTAATTGATTGATTATTAGTATTTAAAAGCACTGAATCATATTGCTTTTATTGAATATTAAATGATATAATATATAAAATATTAAATTAACTAAATACATATATGCCATAGTTGTAAAATACTGTAAATACTTACATAAAAATATAATTTAAAAAAATAAAAGTGTATTATTTATTTTATTGTGAAGCGGAAAGCCCCCTTTAAATCGCGCATGCGCAGCGGGCGGAGCCTGCGGAAGTCCTGACGGGAAGGTCTTTTTGTTTGGGCCGCTGTTACACTCGTCACTTGGTTTCATTCCCCCAGGTTATCAACCGTTTTTTATCTGCATTAATTTCGGTGAGTATCTGTATGTATACAACACGTTATCCTCCGCGTTATTTGGCACGTTAGGATCCGGTAAGAGACGTTAACATGGCGGCTTACAGAGTGGAAATTATCGCCTTTTAACCGGGAATGTTGCCATCATGGGCGACGCTGGAGGGCCAATTTTTAGCTTTCCTAACTTGCCTTTTCTAACGACTCTCACGCTTTCTGGGTGTATTTTTAACATGTGTGTAATGACATCACGTCGACAGGTTGTGTTTAACGTCACATTTGCTCATGTTGTTGTTTTTTTTAGGGTGTATTTTTAATCAAACATGATTAGCTAAGCTAGCTAGCAGGCCCGGCTAACCAGCGCATGGTAAGGCCTGAGTTAACCAGTGCTAACCTACCATAAGCTAAAGTTGGGAAAATAAACCGTTATATCTGATTCTGCAAACATCCACTGGACTTAAATAATTAATAAGACATATTCTGCTTGTATGTTACACTTGTTAACCATTAAAAACCGTTTTTATTTAAAATAAGCCTGTTAAACTGCTGCATCGTAGCTCCTCGTATTGTCTTTTGTTTCTATTAGCATCTTTTTAGGTAATTATTAAAACACTGTTTCTGTCATGTTTTTCAACGATGGAGTTAAATTAGATGTTATAATATCACAGGATTAAATAGTTTCTGTTTTTTTTTTATTTTAAATTATATCTTGTTACAGGAGAAGCACATAAAGTCCTCTTTAATTAGTAAAACAAACTTTACATGACTCTCCAACAAATCCCAAGAAAACACCACAACCAATAATGTTAGTGTATTGATTATTTCTTATTTTTGATGTAATCTATTATTTTTATCAGATCAATACAGTTTGGTGTATAAGCCCAAAGTGACACCAGATGCTCTTTAGTCCATAAAATACTAAATAAACGTGGAAATATTGATATTTGAGGAGCTAGAATCAGATAATTTGGACATTTTTGAATTGAGAAATGACTAAATAGTTTAATTTATTACTAAAATGTTGTCTGCTGCAGTTATTATAACCTCTATCATCTCTTAATACATAACAAACACTGTCGCTTTTAAGCAAATGTCCCTTAAACTCTTAATGAATAGTGCATTTTCAGCTGAGGATTAATCCACATTTGGTGCTTGTGAGTGTTTCTGTCTACAGGAAGTCAGAATAAACTAGTGTTTGTGTTAATGGAGGAACATGTTATCCAGTGCAACGGTGTTTTTAATGGTCCTCTATGATGCAGAGGAAGATCAATTCCTTGTTTTGTTTTTTTGGTCTTCTCATGGGATGCATCTTGAAGCTACAGGCTGGAAACGGTACTGTCAACGTTGTGTAAGAATAATTAACTGGTGTAACCCGAGTCACACCCAGATGCTGGCAACACGGGGCATAATTAAAGGGAACATGTAGTACCGCTCACTCATGTTTTAACGTGTAGTGAGTAAACATTAACACTCTCTGTGCTTGACTCTTTTTCAGGGTGTCTTTTATGAATAATCAAAAGCAGCAAAAGCCAACGCTAACCGGCCAGCGTTTCAAAACGAGGAAAAGAGGTTGGTGTTCATTGCTGTAGCTTTATATAAATGTTTTTCTGACATTCCCAGGTGATATTTTTGTGACTCTGACATCTTTGTACTTTTCCCACAGATGAAAAGGAGAGGTTTGACCCTACTCAGTTTCAAGAAAGTATCGTACAAGGCTTGAACCAAACTGGCACTGACTTGGAAGCGGTTGCAAAGTTTCTTGATGCCTCTGGCGCCAAGCTTGACTACCGCCGGTATGCAGAGACACTCTTTGACATCCTGGTGGCTGGCGGGATGCTGGGTGAGTGGCAGAAAGAAGCACGTTGATGTATGAAACTCCTGGAAAGACTTGTAGTTAATAATAAAATGTTTTTCTCTGCTGCAGCTCCAGGAGGGACTCTGTCTGACGACATGACCCGCACGGAGTTCTGCCTCTTCACGGCACAAGAAGACCTGGAGACAATGCAAGCATATGCTCAGGTACGGCGTCTGACAACCTGCTGTCTATAAGCATTCATTAAACATCCCCTGAAAGGACAGTTAAGATTGCTTCTTTCACTCCTTTTAAAACAGGTTTTTAACAAGCTGATCAGGCGTTACAAGTACCTGGAGAAGGGTTTCGAGGAGGAGATCAAGAAGGTGAGTAAAAATATCAGAAAATGCTGACAGAAAACCAGCAGTTATGTGCGTCTGATTAACTGGAACAGATACTGTTCATACCGCGTCTCTCCATTATTAATTAAGTTTATCTGTGTGAAAGCATGATAACACACACCAGAAAGCTTTTCCAGCTGCAAGATAAATACCTCTGCCACACCTGCGGGGTTGTAAACACTTTTTTATTTGGGTCAGATTGAGCTTGTGGGATTAACAAACCTCTGTGACGTGTACACATGACAAACCTGTATTTGTTTTTCCCTGTTTAGTTGCTGCTGTTTCTAAAGGGGTTCACTGAGTCTGAGCGCAACAAACTGGCCATGCTGACTGGCATCCTGCTGGCCAATGGCAACATATCAGCCTCCATCCTGAACAGCCTCTTCAATGAGAACCTCGTCAAAGAGGGTGAGGACATGTTATTAAGAAAGCTGCCTTTCCGTGGTTGTCTCTGTGTGTTGTCCAAAATGTTGTATTAAACTTGTCGTCTCTGTCCAGGAGTATCTGCAGCCTTCGCTGTCAAGCTGTTCAAGTCATGGATCAACGAGAGGGACATCAACTCTGTTGCCGGCAGTCTCCGCAAAGTCGGCATGGACAACAGGCTGATGGTAAAAGTTTAAGAGTTATTAACTGTGTGAAATATGTGATTAAATTCCCTCTCCAGACTTTAACCTGAAAGTATTTTGATCCACAGGAACTCTTTCCTGCCAACAAACGGAGCTGCGAGCATTTTTCTAAGTACTTCACCGACGCCGGGCTAAAGGAGCTGTCAGACTTCGCCCGCAACCAGCAGTCCATCGGCGCCCGCAAGGAGCTGCAAAAAGAGCTTCAGGAACAGATGTTCCGCGGTGACCCGCAAAAAGAGGTGAGGCTAGAAATGAGCTCGATGTCAGTGTTAAAGCAGGTATATAAAGAGATGCTGCTGATGAAGCAATGAGGCGATCGAGTATCAGCTGATGACTGTGATGTCTTCCTCTTGGCACAGATTATCGCCTTCACCAAGGAGGAGATGAAGAAGGCCAACCTCTCTGAGCAGGCCATGATTAGCATCATCTGGACCAGCGTGATGAGCTGTGTGGAGTGGAACAAGAAGGAAGAGCTGGTGACCGAACAAGCCATCAAACACTTGAAGGTAAACACACGGGAACAAAAACATCACAATTTAAGATGTATTAAGATGAGTTGTTTCATGCTGTCTGTTGTTCCTGCAGCAATACAGCCCTCTGCTGAAAGCCTTCACCTCCCAGGGTCTGTCTGAGCTCAGCCTGCTGCTGAAGATCCAGGAGTACTGCTACGACAACATCCACTTCATGAAGGCCTTTCAGAAGATCGTGGTGCTCCTCTACAAAGGTACGCTTCACCCAAGCGACACCAAAGTCCTCCTGATGTTTCGCCTCATGTTGATTCTCACCTCCTTGTCCTCCACAGCGGATGTTTTGAGTGAAGAGGCCATACTGAAGTGGTACACTGAAGCCCACGTTGCCAAGGGGAAGAGCGTTTTCCTCGAGCAGATGAAAAAATTTGTTGAGTGGCTGAAGAATGCGGAGGAAGGTAATAAAAGAAACTAACACGCCCTGGGGCCGTTTCTTCCACAGATACTTTCACATGTCGTGGCAGGAAAAGCAGAAACCAGCCAGCAGAGCATACATGTGATGATAAAGTTCACTTATTAGATTCAGACATGTTCAAGTCAAAAATGTACAGCTCAAAATCAGATGAAGGGCTGCAACAACTGCCAAATATTCACTGGCTGCATGACAGTAAACTGATGATCAGACAAAACAAGATGTGGAAATGGTTTGGTTGGGCTTTAAGAAGTTAGAACAGCCACTGTTGTCTGGTGTTTTCATGGGCAATCAACTGTTTTTTGTGTTTTTAACTTGTTTCCTGTTTTCTCCTCAGAGTCTGAATCGGATGAAGAGGAGGCGGACTAAAGACCTCCATCGCCAGATGAGCTTCTTTCTTTTTTTTGTTTATTTTTTACAAGTAGCAACAGGAGCAGTACAGCATCTTTCCCCCTTCTTTCTCTTCTACCTCCTGTTACTTTACTCCCGATCTCTCTCTCAAACACACACACCCTTCCACCATCACTCCAAAACATTTAAACGTTATTTCAAACGATTTTTTAAAAAAGGGCTCAGTCCTTGTTCGTAACTTTAGGTGTTGCGGCTCACAGTGGAAGCGATTAATACTCTTTTTTTTCTTTTTGGTATTATTGTTGTAATGCCTTCTTCTGTAATTTGGATACCAAACATTCCTTGTGATCTCGATGGCCGCTGCTTATATGAATCTGAACCAGGATTTGGTAAATATTCAAGTTCGCCTTTCTGCCATGCGACTACAAAGTTTTATTTTTTTTCTCTCCCCCTCTAAGTTTTCATTTCACCCAGCTCATGTTTTGGTTCCTGGTCGGTCTTAAACTTCGCTTTCTTTCTTGACTTTGGGTAAAACTGTAACTTGTGTCTATCAGAAGACACGCCCCCCCCCTGTAAGATGCCTCGCCAGCTAACCGATTATTATTGGTTTCTACTTTCTTTAATCTGATATAAACCGATTGACTTTTTTATGAAATAAAGATTATTGAAATGGTTCTTATCGTGTTCTGCGGCTCTTTATTTTCAGTTTTTGTAATTTAATTATCTACATAACTACACTCTTTTAAATTTGCCTCAAACATACCTCAAATTTATTTATGTAATTGCCACAATTGGATCAAACAGGATCAAAAGTCTTTAGATTTGACAAACTGAAGCACATTACAAACACGTTTCAGCCTCTAAGATGCAGTAAAAGTATTTTATTAGTACTATGTCCTGCTGAATGATGAGAAGACACCCTAATATACTCATTTTTATTTATTTATTGTACAAAAATACATTTATAGTCAAGCAGCTTCTCAGTATTTGCGATGTGCAAAGGACACAGTTATCAGGTATTCAAGTACATTATACAGTCATGCTACACATTAGATTTAGAGGTAGGCCTTTTATATTTAACAGGTTTGAGGTAGTGTGCAACGTTTCATACTGAGTTTTTATGTGATCTATATATAAATTTTCCAAATTAATGCAAAAGTCAACTTTGCATGTAAGGGCATTTCACAATCATGTGCACACAAACCTCCCCGTTTAGTCTTTTTTTTTTTCTTTTTTAAAGTGATACAGAGATTGTGCAACAATGCAAAAGTAAACATTTCACCACACTGCAAATATATTTATCTTTACTTCAGGCCAAAACGACAAACAGGAAGAGCTGCATCAACTCAGACTTCCTTCAGACTCAACGCTTCTCAAGTTGCAGTGCGGCAGCTTCACATTAATGGTTCACCTTCTAAAACTTTATGATTTATCTCCAAAACCAAACCTGGTGATTAAAAATATGAAGAAGAAACATGGATTATGTACTGAACTGAAGCATCTTTTCAAGGGCAAATATTCTCACAGATTATATTTCAACTCAAAATGCTGTCAAAGTAAAAGCTCTTCTTCCTGTGCCCTTTGCAGGTTGTCATTTATTCTCAAGCCACCAAAACTAAAAACTGATTTTTCTGTTCCGTACATGCTCTGAAACTCAACCTTTTAAAGGTGTTTTAACAGGCGGACAGAGAGAAAGTGTTGCTGCAGCTCTTATTGATCAGTGATTGATCAGTTAATGCCCCTTGAAGGCAGCGTTAAGGCTGCAGTCGCTGCTCTTCAGTTTCCTTCATGTGACTGAAGGCGACCAGGCTTTTTTATTTTTTTTATATTAGGAGTCAGACAGGGTAGAGGGTTGGGGGGTAGTTGTACTATTCGTGGGACCAAAATAGCCCCCCCAGTCAGGTGCAAGTTTACACATCGGCTCAGGTTACAGCTCAACCAAAACACAGAGGTTCAGAGGCACACGGACGTGGACAGAAAGTGCTTTTCAGTGTTGATTCTTTCTTTTTTTTCTCCCTAAACTAATCCAAAAATAAATATATTTATTTATATATGTACAAAGTGGGATTTCTACATGTAAACAACATTAAAGGTGGACTCCTCGTCTTGGCTTCACACAGCAGCTGAGTGCTTCCCTCCATCTCTGAGCTGTGGAGGCAAAAAACACATTATTTTAGCACAAACGGAAGCTCAGTGAACGCACCACGACATGAAATCCTGCAGAAACACAACAGTCAAGTTTGTTTTCATTCATATTTGTATTTGTATAAATGAGTCTCTGATTGTTTACAGTCATGTGCAGCTGATTTTCCAGACATAACAAAGACATAAACGTTCAATTTGAGACGTTTTGGGTTGATTTAAGTTGGAAAGATGTTAAATTAAACCTCATCGAGACCTAATTTGTACTATTTTCATAAGAAAAACACTTTTCCAGATTCTCTATTTATAACTACATGTGTATTTAGGATAAAAACCAGTATACTGTTATCTTATCTCAGGAATAACATGTTTTATAGATTTATATAGATCAAATCTACAGTTAAATTCTGCATCTATAAGACTGAAGCTGCCTGCTGCTCTTTAACAACATTTACAGTCATCAGCTGTGTATATATTTATATTATTATGTATTATTATCTCTCTGAGACTCAGGACTTGAAAGGCACCAGCTTCATGTTGTTGTGTCAATCACTTTGGAGAAACAGGTGCCACGTTGACCTACACCAATCATCTTCACAACAAGCCTCAATGTGCACAACCTGATGAGACACAAGTGACATTAACTGCTCTGATATTTTGATCTGCATCAGGTGGAAACTCACCAGCTTCCTCTGGTTGCTGAGGCAGAAAGTGCAGATGGGCCGCAGCGGGGGCGCGCTGAGCGCCGCGGAGCCGTGCAGGATGCTCTGGTAGCGGACGCAGGGCTGCCCGTCCCGGCAGTCCTCCCCCAGCAGCAGCACGTTGGCCAGGTGGGAGATGTAGCTGGAGGCCAGACGCAGCGTCTCTATCTTGGACAGCTTCCTCTCTGCGGGCTCGGTGGGGATGAGCGTGCGGAGCGCCGTGAATGCGGTGTTGACGCTGTGCGTCCTGTCCCGCTCCCGCGCGTTGGCCGCCTGCCGCTGCTTGCTGACGCCCGGCAGATGCGCGTCTCCACCGCTTCTTCCATCTCCGCTGCTCCGTCTCCGCCTTCTCCTCCGTCTCGGCGCCCCGGCGCGGGAACCACCTCCGGCAGCTGCCTGCCCCCCTGCCTCCTCGCCCGGCTCTCTGCGCGGGCTGCAGCCGCCGGTGGACTTCCCGTCGGAGCTGTCGCTGCCGCTGCCGCTGTCCAGGTCGTCCAGGTCGGAGGTGAAGCCGTCGGGCTGCGCGCTGCCTGTGGACTTCATCCTGGCTCTGCTCGGGTCTGACTGGAGCAGCTGGGGCCGTGCGGGCGGGCGGAGGTTGCACATCACTTTATCCTGAGGGTGAAAATAGCACCGGGGGGCCGAGCAGCTGCCGCCGATCCGGTGACCGAGGGGAATTGCGCCGGCCGGCCCCCCGGACGAGCGACATACCATTTCTAATGAATGACGGACACTTTGTGGGTCGCCAGCCCGCAGCGGAAAAGGGAAGACAGGTGGAGCCTAAAGGAGGAGGAGGAGGAGGAGGAGGAGGAGGCACCTGTTGTGGTCTGGAGGATACAGGTTTAAATTAGGATCCACCGACATGAGGCTTCAAAAATGATGATGATATTTTGACCAATATTTATAAAGTTATCAATAAATAAACATGTTTACCATGTTTAGATGAGTCAGTGGTTTATTGTTGTTTTTTTGTCAACATATAAACAATCTTCAGTGTGCTTTATTCCTACAGTTTAATGGAGACCTGAACTACACACATGCATGAAGGTTGCAGCATCAGTAATTATCATACTGTTGTTTTCATTGGCTTACACCTGATTTAAAGGCCCGGATGTGCTCCAACACAGGTTCAACTCTTTAGTTACTGCAGCCAATCAGGACGCAGATCCAGCTGTGATAGTTTCACCGATAATGGAAGAAGAAGTGAGTCTTTCTCTCCAATAAACCTTCAACTAATCGATACTTGTGTGTGTGTGTGTGTGTGTGTGTGTGTGTGTGTGTGTGTGTGTTGGCGTCCAGGACGGAGGATAACTTTGCTGCTTTGGCCGGCGGCTCTGAGCTTCCACTGAGTGAACAGTCCAGGTGTGTCTGCTGTGTGTGTGTGTGTGTGTCTGTGTGTGTGAGATGGACAGACCCTCCCCTCCCCCTCCCCTCCTGCTCCACCTTGGCCAGTGCCATCTTTGGGGGTGGATATAAATATCTGTGGTGCCGCTGCTTGTCGTGTGCTGCTGTCAAGGCAGGTTGTCGATTTGTTTTCACACCAGGAAGAGGAAATTAATCAGGCTTGTAAATTAAGTAGTAATTTAAATTTCCACTTTAGTCTTTTATCTTTATTTCTGTGCATTTGTATGTTCCTGACATTATTATTATTGCCACCAGAGGGCAGGAAACTAAAACATAAGATCTGCAGTAAATGCTTGAGGTCAGAGGTCACCATGCTGCAGGATTGTTCCTGCAGGAAAGCTACTGAAAGCATTCAGAGATGACAGGAAAAGAAGCAGCTTCATCCTAATCAGCTGTTGTAAAAGAAGCAGAGGCTGAGCAGAGCAGATTCCTAATTGGTGCAGAGCTAATGCGGCCTCATTAATCTTTTAATCCTCATTTCCTGGCGGGCCCCCGTGGCCCCGACCCGCCCGGCCGTGAACTTGTCTGGCCCCTGCAGCAAAGTCAAATGCTTCTCTGCTGCTGCTGGAAAAACCTTTTAAAGCAACATACGGGGCCGTAAACAAAGCATGATATCAGCAAATGATATAAATGTTCAAAGATGTTGTGTACAATGAGAGATTGCCTCATGGCGTTTTACTGACTATATTTTCAGGTGATGTCAAACATCTGGCGGCCGTGTTGAAGGTCCTCGGCTGCAGGAACAGCTGATGGATAACATGAGGCTGAAAGGTACGCTGCTTTAAAAGATCTTTATTGAGGACTGTGGATCAGCTGCAGCTGTCTGAGTCCTTTAATTCTTCATATAATCTGAAGATGGTTGAACAATGAATGAAGAAAAATGACACCTTTAAAAGGATCTTTATTAGTTTTCTTACAAAACAACCATTAAAACAAAGATTTAATAAGAAATAATGTAGATTACACATCGACTAAGATATATACAACAAGATCAAACAACCAAATAAATAAATACTCGTACAGAGGTTTGGGTTTGTATGTAAAACCTGAACATGAGGGCATTTATTGTACATAAAACTGATGTTGACGGAGATGAAAGTGACATCCTCCCTCTTCTCTCTGTGACCTTTAACCTTTACAGCGCTGCCTTGTTTCTGGATGATACGTTATGTTGATGGATCATTTTAGTTTTATAGATGTCAGCCTTGAGCGATGGGGAGCTGCAAAAACAAGAATAATGATCACAATTCTGATAAAAACTAAATATATGGAAAGATTTACACACATTTACGTTTTTTCTTTTCAGAAATCCTTCAACTTATTTTCAGTTTCAACCTGAGTGTGAATTAAAGCTGAACAGCTGGACTTCCTGGTAAGTTTATTAAATGTTTATCACATAATTCACTCTGAACAGACTCTGACTGCACCGCGAGGCTGAATCTCTGCACGTGTTCACAGATAAACTGATGCACCACCAGTTTTACTTTGATCACTTCACACTGTCCATAGAAAAGTGTGATTTTCATGACTTCTCCTCATGTGCACGTCTTCACAGCCACACGTGTGAATCTCAGAGCAGCTGGGGAAATATTTCATTTATATCCCTTCCTGCACGTTCTTCTCAGGTGTAGTTTAAACCCAGACTAGAAGAGAGAGGAGCATTACGACATCTGGCCTGGCATGTTTTCTGTTTTAGGTCACTGTTTTCTAGTTCAGTTTTAGAGTGGGAACACCTAGCTTTTCCCCCTTCTTCAGTCTTTCTTACCCTTTTGGAGCAGAGAGAGCCCGAGTATCCGCTCCGGCAGGCGCAGACGTTTGGTCGGACACAGCGGCTGCCGTACAGACACCTCTGCTCACAGAGAGCTGAGAAATAACAGAAACATATTAGAAAAAAAGTTTGTTTTAGTAAATATCAGCATGCATGTCAGATTTGGGAATACTCACGGATCTGACACAACATGCCGTGCCAACCTGCGGCACAGTGGCAGGTGTTGGGACCAACACACTCGCCTCCATTCAGACACTTCTGCAGGCAGCTGGCTGGAAACACACACACACACACATTGTCTCATATTAATGATCCACATGTGATTCAGCCTCGTCTGAAAGAAAAGCAGTCAGAGATGTTCTTCACTTACGTTTATCACATCTCTTTCCTCGCCAACCTGACGGACAATCGCAAATATCTGGGCCCACACACCTGCCGCCGTTCATACACATGGGCTCACACACACCTGGAGAGAGAGAAACGTCACCTGAAGAGTTTAATCTGACCGAGACAAACATGTCACAACACATTAGGCAAAGTAAGACGAGGATAAAGAGAGTCATTGTTCAGGACTGACTTTTCTCACAGCGCCTCCCGATGTATCCCTGCATGCAGGAGCACACGTTGTTCCTCATACACAGACCGCCGTTCTTACAGGGAGGACTGCAAACAGCTGCACGACCAAGACGAAAGACACATCAGTCTGCATGCGTTGCATTGTGCTTTAATTACAGGCGACCGAGTGACTGATGTACACTTTACCGTTTTGACACTGAGCGCCGTAGAAACCGTGAGGACAGCCGCAGGTGTTTGGACGAACACACGAGCCTCCGTTCAGACAGAGAGGAGAGCAAAGAGCTGGAGAGAAAGACCAGCATCATCAGCACTGAGAGGTCAGTACACACACACACACACACACACACACACACTCACCTGTCTCACAGGATCGTCCAGTCCAGCCTGGTGGACACATGCACTCATCTGGTGACACACACTGGCCTCCGTTGTGACAGTGGCGGCTACACACCACTATGATCAAGATAAAAGTGTAAACTCTCAGTATTTATTCATTTATTTGAGCTTTATTGGTGTTTATGTCAGTGAAAAACAGTAAAAACAAGCCTCACTGGTTTCACACCGAGGTCCAACGAAACCATACGGACAGGAACAAGTGTGCAGTCCAACACAGGTGCCTCCGTTTTCACAGGGTAACTTGCACAGAGCTGCAGACATGGATATCAATCAGTTATAATCAGAATTATTAAATACCTCTATATGTTCATCAGGATATTACACATATATAGAGCATCTTCCTGTCTATATATGTTTGTAATGGTGTATTTACACACCTTATAAAGATCTTATAAACCAGTAAAAAGAAGAAGAAGGAAGTTTTACCTTCCTGACAGGTGTCTCCATGGAAACCCCTGATACACTGACACACACCTGGAGCAATGCAAGCTCCTCCGTTCATACATCCCGGCTCACAAATAGCTAAAAATAAATATATAAAAATGAGCAGTAAATACCTAGAATAGACGTAAACAAATAAAAATACATGCAGAAATATTTCTGAGAGCGTTTTAACCCTTTTACCCGTCTGACAGTCGAGTCCGGTGTAGCCCGGTTTGCAGCGACACGTGTTTGGCGCCGCACACTCCATGTTCCTGCCACATGTGTGTCTGCAAACAGCTGGAGACACAGATAGGGGGCGCCGCAGAAATGTTAAACCTGTTTTATTTCGGCCAGTCAACAATAGGCTGAGATAAGGTTGATTGTTTGCAGCTGCGTTCATTGATTGTTTGACCTCTTGTTAGCGGCGTGTTCAGTTTCCACATGCATGTCATATATTCTGCACTTTATTATTATTATTATTATTATTATTAATATGGAGTTGAAGACATGGAGCTGTACCTCGACAGGCCCGCCCGTCTCCGGTGTATCCAACAGGACACCTCCCACAGTGGAAACCTCCATCTATGTCTGGTTCACATTGGACGCCAGGAAAACACGGCCGGTCGGCGCATGACATCACACGTTTCCCTGCTGTGGTGGCGCTCCTCACCCCCGGCTGGGTGGCGCTGTAGACCGTCCTGCCTGGCGTTGTGAGGGTTAACACCGGGATCACCGCTAGGATCTCTGGACCTTCAGATCCAGGTTCTGTTTCGTCTCCGTCTGCAGAGAACTCAGACTCAGACAGCGAGTAAGACAGAGCGGTGAGGGCTGCTGTGAGTGGGAGGGCGGGGCGAGGAGGGGTCCAGGGTTTGGCCTGGGTGGACGCCCGGTGGTTGACCTGTGGTTGTGTTGTTTTTTTGGGCTGCGTCACTTCACTGGACCGAGTGGAGAGCTGAGGAGCAGCAGGAGTTACCTTGGACAGTTTTGCACCTCCTGCAGACTGCTGGCAGACAATCAGAGACACAAGGTTACGTCACACTGATGCCCACCTTCATAACATGCTTTTATAATAATGATGACTCACCTTAGAGAGGGTCACATGTGGAGCCACAGACTCCCTGGAGGTGGTGATGCTCGATCTGCCGTATGTTTTGGCGTCTGATCTGACGTTGGCACTTAGTCGAGTGATGTGAGTGTTTGTGCTGGAATGCAGAGGACCGATTGATGTTCTGGGAACATCCCTGGAAGCGGCTGTGACGGCCTCTCTCCTCCCCGTCCCGCCTGCCTTCCCTGAAGCGGGAGCCTGGCGTGGGGCGTTCTCTCTGGTGACAGACATGGACAGGTGTTTGATACCGTGCCTGGTGGGCAGGGCTGGTAAGTGGAGCTGGGGCACCTTGCTGCTGCCTGCGTGCGGGGATCGGTTGGTCTTGCCTACTGTCTGCAGGTGATGAAGATGATTGGAAGCTGAGGAAACGGGGGATGACATCAGCGTGTAGCTCGACAGTGAAGAAATTGACAAAAAATTCAAGCCAGAATATCAAATATGAGACATTTTCCCTGAATATATTTGAGTTTTTCACAGTTTTCTGATGTTTTAGAGAAACAAAACAATTAATTTATAGTGAATATAATCATTAGAGAACAAGAAACAGCCACAACACGCTGGTGTTGTACTATGAGAAGAAGAAGAAGAAGAGCAGCAAAGTGATTTAACTGCTGCTATAGACGACATTCCTCCAAACACATAAAACAACATCAGTGAATCTAGAAAATAAAAGATATTTAAACCGGCCTGCAATGTGAAATGTGTTTATAATGAACACATTTGCAGGTTGATTCGAGTATAAACTACCTCTTACCTGCCTTGGCGTTGTTCATGCAGACACGTCCGTTGCCGTAAAGGCCCGGCGGGCAGCGGCCGCAGACGTATCCGACGTGCGGCGGCCTGCGGTTGATGCATTGAACCCCGGGGAAGCAAGGCCTGCTGGCACATGTAGCTGACGTGTTGACAGCAGGAGCCTGACCGGAGCCTGAGACATAAACTGTGGTCAGATTTCCACAAGCTGCTGCAGAAAATATCAAATGACTGTTTTGAAGGTCAGATGCTTTCTCACCTGCAGCAGGTTGTCCTGATGGTTGGTCTGCAGTGAACGTCTTGGTGATGGTGTTGCTGACTTTGGCTTGATCAGGCTTGACTCGGTCTGGTCTAATTCCTGAGACATTCTTGAACGTGTCTGTGTTAGTCGTGGAAGGATTAAGTTTAACTCCTTGAGTCTTCTCCAAAGCATCAGTCTCAGTTTGGGATGATGGATTAGCTTTAATGCTCTTGTTAGTTTCTGTTTTAGTGAAGGATGGGTTCGGGCTAACTCTTTGCATCCTCCTCCAAGCGGTGGTCCTGGTTTGTGATCGACTGGGGTCAATTCCTGGAATCGTCTTCCCCTCCTGGGTCTGTGGGGAGCTGCCACTTGAGTCTGTCTTTATTTTAGGTGGTTGCAGCCGAACATCTGGCATCTTGTAGACAGATGTACGAGGAGCAGATGTGGAAGTGATGATGGCCGGCCTCACGACTGCTGTATGAAAGAGACAGGTTATATTTTTGGATTGCCATTATCTGCTCTCCCAACGAGGTGTGATCACAGCCGATCGACACATTTACGAGCCTCGAGTGTCGTTCTGTGATTGATGATGACATTTCTAGTACAGAGCAGAAAAGAAAGACCCCTCTGACATCATCTTTCATCCATATTTAATGAGAAACTTTCCTCCACCTGGTCCAGCTTTGTTTATTTCATCCCCTCGCTGTAAAAAACGTAAATACATCGTCTTGTCTTGATCGCTCATCTTAACTTTGTCTAGTAAGCAGTCTGATCTCAGATGGCAGAAAATGGTGCAAAAGAGATAAAGAGAAGCATTAATCACATCCTGCTTCGTGTCAAGATGTTTTAGATTTAGTAACAAAGTTCAAGAACAACAAGGTTAAATGAAAGTCTGAAGAGTAAGCAGTCTGTCAACATGACGTGCACGCTTCCATATAAATGACAAACTTCATGCTACTGACGGTAATTCATAGCGTGTGCTTTGCATTAGTGTCGTGAAATGTGCACCGTGGTTTGACGTCTTTTGGAGGACCACAATGCAGTTAGAAGAAAGCCACACGTCTTTTTGACATCCAGCCTCTATAAGCAAACACGCAGGATTATTTGTAAATGTTTTAAAGTCAAACTTTAAATACACCTGCGGCGCCACTCGGCTCAACACGATAACGACGTGAGATTCAGGATGCACCAACGTGCCTGTCTGAAGGTCCAAATAGAGATAAAACATTTGCAGCTGCTAGAAGACTTTTACAGTGAAACAGCTGCAGGTTATTAAATTCATGAATATTAGCTGTTTTGATATTGAAATCTTTTGTGTTTTTATTGTGGAGATTCATCCCTGTAAACACATAAACACGCGAGGGAAGGATGAAGCTTAGCTGGGAGCCGTGTTTTCAGCTCCCAGCAGCCATCTGGTTCATATTCAGTGGAAGCGCTGTGTCCCCGTTCCTCAGAGACGCATGAAGTCACCTTCACATTTTAAGCTGTTATCTGCAGTCATTTACTAAAGCATTTAGGCTGCATGCAAATAACTAAAAAGAAACACCACAGCTGCCATCAAATGATCATGTAAGATGAAGAAGTTTTGCAGAAATTTGATAAAATAGGTTTGTTTTTTAAATTTGCATGAGACCAAAGAGCTTTAGCCTGATAAGCTGATATTATGGCTGGTAATGGGGTCCAGATTTGGGGGTCGAAGCTCTGGCATCATGTGGAAGTTGTCAAGTACTCTAAGTACTTCCACCTGAAGGTATTTTACCATTAGACCTGCATTAATTATAAAAACTAAATTGAAGATGCAAAAACAACACGATCCTGACAATAGAGTGAGATCACGTGATGTTATTACTGGATGAATTAATAATTATTATATAAATAGTAGTAAAATAAATGTCTTGAAGTGTTAATAATGTAATAACAGTATGCTCACGCTTACCCACACATGTCGTCCCATTTCCCAGCATGCCTTTGGGGCAGGGGCCACATCCATAGGAGCCGAAGCTGTTGAAGCACTGGACTCCTGGGAAGCAGGGTGTCCTTTCACACTCATTGATGTCTTCCAGGCATGTTACACCTGCCAAAAACACACAGTTAAAAGAAACGGCTGCAAACATGATGCCAGAACCACAATAAGTCAACAGGACCTACTTTTTGTCATTTTTAAATATGTACGGTTGTGTTTTTGGTGAATTGAGGCATCAAAACATTTCAAAGAATGACTCTTAATCAACTCTAACCTCTCAGCCCTGCAGGACACTCGCATCTGTACCCGCCAGCCGTGTTGAAGCACACGCCGACCGTGCACGGAGCAGACAAACATTCGTCTACATCCTCATCACAGAGGTCGCCCTGCTTCCCGTCAGGACACACGCACAGGTACTTCCCGCTGCCGGCAGGGAAGTTGACATCTGTGACACACAAGCCTCCGTTCTGACAGCCACATGGCACCACGTGGATCTGTGTGACAGGTGAGAGAGAGACGCTGCTGAGGCGTGGCCATGTCTACAGCTAAACACTCAAGGTGTGTCTTTGAAGCTTTTACTCGTGGTCTTTTAATCCTCTTGACCTATTCGTCCACATGCTTTTTTAAAGGACATCATCTCTACCTGGATGACGAAGCTGCTTTGGGCGTTGCACTCGTCCGACAGTGTGAAGCTGAAGGAGCGGCTCTGCTGACGTCCCTCCTCCTCCTCGTCCTCGGGAAGCGTCGGGACCCTCCAGATGAGGAGGCCGGCCGGGGAGAGGACGGCCCCCTTTGGTCCGTCTTCCAGCTGGAAGAGGAGTGCCGAGCCTTCAGGGTCTGATGCTGCGAACTGGAAGACAAAGTTCTCCCCGGAGAATGTCCGCAGGTCGGCCTGAGGTCGGTGGAAAGCTGGCGGCTCGTTGACTGAAAACATGAGAACAGACAACAGCACCGTTAGCTGTTTTATCAAGTCTTTGTGTTGGGATAACAGAGTCTGAGATGTGAAAAACATCCTTCCAGGCTGTTCCTGGAGGAACCATCGTAAACACACGTCTGTGACCTGAGAGGCTTGAAGCTCTCAGCGTCCATTTCAACACGATCATGTCACATCTAATAGTGAACATTTATCCAACAGATGTTCTGAAGCGATGACGGTGATTGTTACTGCAGCATTACCGAATCCCCAAACTGTCTGTGAGATCATTTCACTTGTTTCCAACATTTAAGTGAGAAAATTCCCGACTAATTGACTGATTAAGACGGTTATTTATTGCAGTGTTGTTGTGTGACAGAAAGGAAATCAGCGCTGTGATTTACTCCCTCTTCTGCCCTCTTCTAGAGCGGTTAATCGACAGGTCAGGACATGCTGGGAAACTTAAAGCTCGGCTCCTTTGATCTGCTAATGGAGACAAACGAGACCGCAGTAGGACACCTACCACGGTGACACTAACACAGTAAGATTAATACTGTTTTTACAAAACACCTCCAGTCTCACAGTTTGACAATAAATGAACACAGACAAGAGAAAAATGGAACATCTGCTTACAAAATCCTCACGTCATAAAAGGAAATTGACAGAAAATGAATCTGTTTTGATGATATAATAATCTTTTTAATACTTAATAAGGTTGTCTGTACCTTGGTTCACAGACCAGGTGAATTTGGAGGTGCTCGGGTCACAGAGGAGGCAAGGGCTGCTGGGATTGGAGTCTCCCTCTGCAAAACACATCCCGTCGATGTTACACGTCCGGTCCTGGCCACCAGAGACGGAGTTCGAAAAGAAAAATAAAAAGGTTTGCTTGCACACTCATATTTACACTGTTGAAGCGGTTTCCAGAAATCACAACATTATAAATAAAATATAATTTGTTTTCCTTTAGTGGTTTTATCTGGAGATGCCAGGTAAGGAACAGGAAATCAGCAAGTTAATTCAATAGTTTATAATAGTTTTTAGTAAAAGCGTTTGGTGTCTCCTGCATGTGTGTGTGTGTGTGTTCACTACACTCCCATAAAACCTGTTCCAGTAACAACAAGACTCCCCTCGTACCTTTTTTATGAATGTTGGCTTTTAAAATAGCCAGCTGTTGCATGTTGGGAGGACGGGGAACCACGCTGTCTCTGCTTTAGTCATTCAAGCAGACACCAGTTATTCACTTTTCCACTTTTTACACCCACTGAATCACATCTGTCTGACAAATCTGTTTCCTACGCTGGAAAAAACAAGCGCTGGAGTCCAAGTTGTCTGATCAGGTGACCTGTTACAGTCATGTGATGTCATGTGAATAATGTCAGCATCTGTTATTTGTTCAAACAGGTGCATTTATGTTCGGGCGTCATTTCATTGTTAGAAGATACAACTTATTAGCATTTAATTTCTTGGTTTTTAGTATTTAGTATATTCATCTTTTGTATATGAGTTACCTTTAACTTACAGAGTCCTGAGCGTGACGCCTCGCACACCTGACAAACGCCATCATAGATTGTCAGCACCTTGGCTTGGCTGTACTGGGAACCATCATTGGTCACCTGTAACAGGAGGAGCAGGAGTTAACTCTGTATACAACTCCCAACAAAACAGCCAATCCTGCAGAAATACCTTAATCTCCCAGCGTGCATATGGTTTGTCATCCATCATGAAGTCTTCTGTGTTGACGGCCACCTTGCTCAGGGACGGGACGGCGCAGTCTAAAGCCTTGGAGCTCAGGAAGGTGGCTTTCGTTCTCTGTTTTTCGCCAGGAACCCAAACTCCGTTCATGTACTGTGGAGGCAATTTTAGTTTTAGTTTTAAAACGGCAACAACACTGATTTTTGACTTTGCCATCACTCACCTTCAATCTGGTGGCATGACAGATCAAGTCAGCAGAGTCGATGAAGCCGAGGCCGAAGACCCGAACGTTGCGACAGTCGAATGATCGGATGTCACACAGTCCACCGTTCTCCAAATCTGTTATTTCAACTGGCTGGCCTATCAGAGCACAGATTATTTTCTGTTTATAGGTACATTACCAGTGTATCAACATAGAAATAAAAGTACATTAACGTTCATAATTTAACTAGTAAATCAGGTTTTAACAACTGTATTAGTTAATAGTCTCAACAGCAACAGTTTTTGCCTACTTATAAAGTCTAAAAAAACCTCTACAGATAGAGAAATAAAATCATATAAATGAAAACCCTTCACAGTTTGTAGAAACTGTCCAGATACTCACTGATGGCCAGGCTGCAGTCGTAGGAGCTGTAGCTGCGATGGCACTGGCAGCCCCACTCCGTACACTCTCCGTTTCCGTTGCAGAAGTTGGGGCAGCGCAGCGCTGTCACCACTTCTCCGGACGTCCCTGGTGAACTAGCCAGCTCCAGTGCTCTCTGGGTCCTGTTTTCCAACAGCCTCCTCTCGCACTCGTTCTCCAGGTACGGCAGCAGTGCCTCCTCCCAGCCCAGGTCATCTTTGAGCTGCAGGTCCAGGATGCAGAGATCCACAGCCTCATCCAGACGGCGTCCCAACAGCCCTCGGCACACTGCGCCAACAGTGGAGTTAGCCAAAGCCATCTGGCACACCTCTAGAGCTTTGGCCGAGGTCAGGCCGCTTGGCGTGGGCCACTGAGGTTGCACCTCCGGTCGGGCTTCTGCAAGGTGATCCTCAGGGAAGAAGTAGGCGAGGCTCTCTAAATCGACCTGGCTGAGGCTTTGAGCGGTGAAGACGGGCTGGAATTCAAACATGGCCTGTCTCTTCGGCCTATCAACGGAAAGCAGAAGGTCTTTCCTGAACTCAACATCCAATTCATCATCGCTGTCGCTGTGTTGCTGCGTCTCTCTGTGAAACTGCAGGTGCCTCCTCTCCAGAGGATGACTGTTCAAGGAAGACATATTTAGGATGCTTTCTTCTCTTTCTGCACTCTTAATGTATTCCAGTGTTGTGTCCATAAAGGGGAACACAGATGTGTAATCCACGTTATCGTAAGCGATGCAGTCGGAGTGAGCGGACGGATTGTAAAGATTCCTCATCCCTCTGCCAGTGTGATGAGAAGTGCTGTATCCTTTTTGACACAGACAGAAAGGCCGCCTGACCTCTTGTCTTGTCCCAGGAGGCGTCTTGTCAAATAAACTCTCACCAGGAGCTATCCTAACACATACACAAAAGAAGGTGAAAGCATTGACACAAATGGGAACCCTTAAGGGCGAAATCAGGTCCCAACAAGTTAAACGACAACTTATTTTAGCTAATATTGGTCTCACTGTCAATAATCTACTAGTTAAGGACATCACTGACTGACCTCCAGTCCTCGATAAAGCGATGCTGGTCGTCAGGGCCATACGAGCCACCGTCAGAGCCGTGAAAGTCGTTGTTGCCGTTGCGGTCAAAGGTGCCGCAGAGGCCTTGCGTGTTGCCGTAGTCAACGCTGGGTGCCCGGATGGACAGGCTCATCCCCCAATCGTCCACGTCGGCCCTAACAAAGGCCCCGGAGGGAAACATCAACTACAAGAGGGGAGTCACATCCAGCAGCTCATTAACATCGTCTCCTCATGCAGCACAAGGGAAATATTTAGAACATGAAAGACTTGGATATCGTCAAAATGATCGGATACCTACGGTGACCTTCTTTCCCTGGTGGGTTTCGTGCACCCTGACACGGCTGCCCTTGCTATCATCCTCGCTCAGGTTCTTTAGGGTGAGCTGGGGCCTCGTTTCCTGCGGTTGGCCATTGCACATGTCGATGACAGCTACCTCATTACCCTCTCGCACCGCCACGCCACAGTTGCAGGCAACTGCGTAGTGTCTGCTGCCACAGTCCCACTGGCGAGAGTGGACCTCGAACTCCCTGACGAGGCTCCGGTAAAGTACAAAGGTGCCGGTCTGGTGGTTTTCATAACGCCTGTACATAATATGTGTAATATCTAACAGTTAATCTGCTCTTTTATCACGCCAAACTGACAACCAATGAGGGGAAAAATTACCTGCCGTCCAGGGTAATGACATGTGGATCAGTGAGGGAGTAGCAGATGGAAGTGGGAACGTCCTGAACCGTGACCTGAGGGCAGAGGTCAGAAGAACAAAGATTATGGGGGCTCCACCCTTTGACCCTGTGACCCCCGGCTTTGATGTTTTCACTAAACACAGATGGGAAAACTCCTATGCAACAAGCCACTGGCAGACACAATGTCTGCAGGCTGACATCACGTCTTATTTAACGTAATAGAGTATGTAGACGCACCTAATGACCATTTAGAACAATGCTCCTCAAACATCATGTCATGTAAACACACGCCCTCTCCTTTAGTTTCATAAAGCTCTGTACAACTGTGTGTATATATAAACAGGATGACAGAGACACCTCTAATTACAACCATCCTTCTAATACTCTCCAATGAAAGGATATAATTATATTGCAGAAAACATATTCTTCATTTAGCTTTGAATCCCTCCCTCTGCATCATATCCCTCCCTGGAGCAACTGAAACTTCTCAAATATTCAGGAACCCCTTTAAGGGCCATGTCCTGTGAATATGCATGCTACAAGATCTTAACATCAAGAGTCCTTGGAGCCAAATGAGTTTTGTATGTAAAAGTACTCCTTATCTCCCCAATGACCCTGTAGAAATCATGAAAAGTCCTGAAGGACCCTTAAAGCGTCTTTAGTGACAACTTAAGGTCCACAAGAAGCTCCTCAAGGGAGCATTTAAGTTCCTAAACTACTCATAAAACCTATTTATGGTCCACTAAAACCTGTTCAAGGATCCCTCAATGACCACTGAAAACTCCTAAAACTCCTCCTGAATCACTGGAAAACTCTCAAGGAACCACAAGTGTGATCGTACTCACACTAGTTAGAAAACATCAAGGTTTGCTCACTTTTAACGGGACTGGAACGTAGCTCCTCCAGAGTCGTGGCGCACCGGGTCCGGGCAGAGCACCAATCAGGCTCGGCCGGTTCCCGTCACGTGTAAAATCGGTGACGGCGGTGAGAAAAAACGTCGCCTGGCTGCAGCTTCCGTCGCTGCAGGCGGTCGGCTGGAGCTCCACCTGGCAGGCGGACAGCACCACGTTGGAGGCCTCGTGCCTGAGACCGTCTGTGGGTGTCAACACAGCAGTGAGGTAGCGTTAACGGACATCATACAGCTGCTCACAGAGCTGTAATAATGTCTTCCTGTGCTGGCTTTGATGTGATGATACGCAGGAAAGAGGAGATTGTACAGGAACAAGGAAACTGAGGAAAAGCAACCGGACCCTTTAATCATCTTTAATGCTACGTTTTCAGGGCAGGTATGTTTGGTCTCACCTGCAATGGCAAGAAGCCAATTCAAAGCCTTTATTTTGTCTCTGATCTAATCGTTGCTTGCAGCTTCTTTATTGTTAATTTCAGTTCCTTTTAATTTATGTTTTAGCCAATTAAAGTGATATTAAGGCTTAAAGAAGGTTATGTTTGGTCAGCTGTGGTGTTTGCTGCAGGCTCATTACACTCATCCCTGTTGAATTAGGATTTTCTGTCTCCAAACAACTTAACAAGATGATTAAATTGCATCTCCCTGCACGACATGCGTCATCTCCTTGTTTTCCTACAGGTCTGACCTGGATCCTGGACACTCAGAGCCAGAGGGACCTCACACCGGTGGCCGTGGTCGGGGCCGTAGCAGGGGATCGGTACAGTGCTGTGGACGGTCACTTCATGCTCCTTACTGTTCTCCGCTATGTACAGAGAATCTGGAGAAAACTGAAGAGAAATGGGAAGAAAACAGGTTTATTAGTTTTCAGGTGTAGTTTAGTAATAAGATGTAAAACCTGGATGTTTACCTTCAGTCCAGCGTAGAAACTCTCACTTTCTTTTGGAGCAGATCTGCTGTGGCTGGAGTTGGCTCTGAAAGTCGACACACTGCAGGAGAACTGCCAGAAAGTAAAATAAAATGATGTTAAACAGAAACGTACAGAGTTTATTTATTATTTCCCTAAAATACAAACTGATTTTCAAGCATATCTCACCAATGTCTCCTGTTTTGTTGAGCACTAAATCATTTTGAAACACTCTTAAGCAGCCTCATCACAACGTCTGACTGATCTGCAGCACTGAGAGCACTAACATTTAGCTCACGGATGACCTTTGACCCAGCCCAGCTGCAGCATCAACATGTGTTATAAACGGGGCCCCCGTGAGCGAGCCCAGCCCTCTGCAGCACGTTCCAGACACAACTAATGCAACCCTGGTGTCCAAATATGGCAGCGCGATGGTCCACAGCTGTACGTGGACGACCAGTGAGAATGACATCACCTCAGTTTTTAAACAAGTCTAATAACTTAATGTTTCCTGCTAAAAAATCATTTGTCCAGGAAATGAAAGCCTTCAGCAGCCTTCGTGTGCTGCGTCGATGCTCCTAATGCAGAAGAGACGTCAGCGTTTCAAGTCAACTTTAGATGTAAGCAAGCTGCTTAAACAACGAGCAGCCGGGGGTCCCCAGGATGAAGAAGCTTTGACGCATAACTCAGCATGACAAGCACAAACGTCTTCAAGCCTGCTACACTTTGTAGACAGGAGGTCCAATCTAAGTTAAAGTGGAAGTTGCTCCTACATGATCCTGGATCCACACACAGAGACAGAGGCTGGCTATCTACCACTATATATATCTGCTTTTCCCTGCAATGTCAGCCTCTCGTCTTTTTCTTAAGGAATAAAGGGTTTGGGATTTTTCTGGCGCCAAACAGCTGACAAGAAGATGAGAAAATGTCCTTTTGGGTGTCTTTTCTGTCTCTCAGCGTGAGCAGCTCGGCCTACTGTGTAAGTGCTGAGTGTTAAACAACACAAGAAACTGCTTCTTTGCAACCTGGCTAGAATTCACTGGGAAGATTTGAATGGAGAGGTTTAAATGGGAAGCATGTGGAGCGAGACTTTGCTAACCTGCAACTGATTTAACTTCCCCACCCTCCTACCCTTCTTTTGCCTTCTCTTAACGGGATATGACACACTTCACCCCGGGTCAGCGTGATCCATGGCTTACGTTGCCCGCTCGAGGGGTCAAACCCTCCACATGTGCTCCACAAAACTTTCAGCCCAGTCTGGCAGGAATTACCATTTCCCCCAGTCTGAAGTGAACACCATCCATCTCCACCAGCGAGAAGGGCTTCAGCGTGGATTCCTGCCTGATCTCAGCCTTCATGCTGTGGCCGATGCGTCTGGCCCAAACCACCTGGAAGCCCAGCGGCTGGCTCCACGGCGGCGGGACGAAGGAGCACCTCAAGTGGACGCTGTGGCCGTTCAGCTCCGGGGTGATCACCGGCCGGGACGGCAGGGACGGCAGGGGCGGCATGGCGGCTGAAAACAGAAACAGAGAATCAAGATGGGCTGCATGCAAGAAGTTTGATTTCCAGAATAAATTAAATGTGATGTTTACAGTGAAACAGAAAAAGCAGCAGTAGTTGTTTTTCTTACCTTTGCATCGGCCGTTAACTTCAACCTCACCTGGTGGGCAGAGTCTGGATCCCAAATCTGGAGCAACTGAAACATGATGTGAATCAGACCGCTTCGTATATTAACATTCAAACATCAAAGATATGTTTGCAATAATGTAGAAAAGGTTTATCTATTGCATAGCACAGACACGTTTATTTCTGTACTCTGAAATGTCCACTATAGTATCTAGATTATTTGAAAACACCTGCAACTCTACTAAGAGCACTGAGGTGAAAATGTTCAGCTCAGGTCCTGTTTACCTTTAGCACAGTATCCCATGCAGCCCTGCGTCGGCTGCAGGTAGTACACCAGGAACTCGCCGCAGTTTCGCACTGTGACGGGGATGCGGAAG
>CM072883.1:507500-510000 GCA_036937835.1 Pampus argenteus | reverse complement strand
GCCTGCCTCCAGATGCTGTTCAATTTGTTCCATTAGAAAAACAACAAAAATACCCTTGAGGGAAATGACTTCACTTTGACTGACTGACATCAAGTACTGAAGCTTCAGTTGAGAATCAGCTCTGGCAGAAAACATTTTACACATCCATACAGTTTTATAATATGACATGTATTTAACACCAAAGCGCTGCTCTTCTATTGAACATGATGCTGTCATCAGAATCACAGAATCACTTCAAACTAATGTGACACATCTCATCAACCCTGTTAATGTGTTTATTTTTATTTTATTGTCCCTGTTCTGTTTTATTGTGAAACTTACTTCTTCTCTCTTTTGTGACTGTCTCACTTCCTGTTCCTGTGTGTTTCCCTCCAGTGTTGATTGTCTGCCCCGCCCTCATTGGATTCACCTGTGTCTTGTTACCACTCACCTGTTGTGTATTTAGTCTGTGCTTCTCTTTCTCTCTGTGTCACTTTGTTTTGTTCCTCATGCGGCCCACCGTTGTTGTTCCTTATGATCAGATGGTTTTTGGGGTTTTGTTTACCTTGTCTGACTGTTTACCGTGTACCAAACCTTCTTTCTGGAAAGTGAAGAAGTTTTGTTTTTTGAACTTTAAACTGTGTTTGAGTCCCTTTGTGGACCAGTTGTAACAGGCTCCTGATGAAAATAAAATCCTCATAACATTCACCCTTTAAAGAGGTTCCAGGTGGACACAGAGCCTTAAAATGAGCATCATACTCTTCACCTTTCCCCAGTGGTCCAGTAAGTAAGATAAAGCTTGTGCAGATTGATCATGAGACACTGAGGGTTCAGACAAAGGGGCGATGCTGCAGCAGGTGTGTGTGTGTGTGTGTGTGTGTGTGTGTGTGTGTGTGTGTGTGTAACCGTACACCCTGACCTGCAGGTTAAATCCTGTCTTCCCTCCACTGACGACATGACGGTTTGGTGTTAATCTGCCAAATCTGCTGGCTGACATTTAACACACAGCAGCAGCAGTGAGGCAGTGATTGGTGATTTATTTAGTGTGTGTTTCGCTTTCATCACAGGAAAGATCTGTTTTCATTTTCACTGCTTTTTATTTTAATTTGGTGTTTCTGTCCAATTAACACCTGTAATATGAAGAAAAGATAACAAAAAAAAAACAAATACAAATTAAGATTGGTGGAAACAAAAAGAATTAATAAACATTTCAGTAAATTATATTATATATAATTATATATATATATTATATTTGAGGCCACAACTGGAAATGAATGAATGAATGTTTTCTGCTTAAACATTCAGCCTTTACGTTCAGAGTTACAGGGTCTCTGTGTGTCCGGGAGGAGGGACATTTCATTGATTGTCCACTTCCATGCAGCAGCATGTGTTTACGGGCATCAATGAATGTTGGTGACGTTGTTACCTGTGTGTGTGTGTGTGTGTGTGTGTGTGTGTGTGTCTGTCCTTGGCTGACAGAATATAAAAGTTGAGCGAGCGGCAGGAGCGACAGAAGAGGAGAGAAACAACTAAATTTACACCTGAACAACAAGAAAATATCAGAGAAGAGACGAAGAGGCAGGACAGCGTGGTGAGAGAGTTCATTATTATTATTATTATTATTATTATTATTATTGTTATTATTATTATTATTATTATTGTTATTATTATTATTGTTATTATTATTATTATTATTATTATTATTATTATTATTGTTATTATTATTATTATTATTATTGTTATTATTATTATTGTTATTATTATTATTGTTATTATTATTACTCGCATCTTAACTTAATCTCTACATGCTTTCAAAACTAAAACAGTATTTGAGTTATAGAATATTCTTTAATGTAAATCTATATGTCTATAAATCTATATGTCAAAATGTACATTTTAAATGTATTATTACCAAATTGTATTATTATTATTATTATTATTGGTGATAATAGTAGTAGTTTTAATATTATAAATAACAGAACTGAATTTACAGTATCTTGCATGTTTTCTAAATTAAATTACAGATTTTTGAAATAAAAGACAAAATAAACACATATCCTCATACTAGAAATACTACATACATATATAGATATTTTATATTTCTAAATTTTAAGGTAAATAAACTCTTTATTAATACTTCATGGGGTTTCTGACAATGATATAAGAGGCTAAAACTGGACTGCTTTCTTTACAACATGCAAAGTTAATTATGTTGGAGATACATCGTTGACATAATTAGATAAAACTAAATAAAAAATAAAAAAAATAATAAATGTAATCTCAGTTTTATGATTTCTGCATGTGTTGTGTGTGTTTGTCTCTGATTGGCCGGCAGGAGAATGTGTCCTGTGTGGCTATTGGTGGCCGTGGTGATTGTGGGCGGGTCCAGAGGAGCTGTCAGTCAATCCTGGGATCATCCAAGCTGTCAAAAGCTGAACTCTGACAGCACCATGATGGTAACACAAGTTCAGTTTCTACCAACTTTATCTGCTGTGTTAATAAAGAGAGACAGTAGAAGAAA